>VXBP01008287.1:1350-38530 GCA_013400115.1 Rhinopomastus cyanomelas | reverse complement strand
GAGGCTGCTGAGAGGCCTTGAGCACAAGCCCTATGAGGAGAGGCTGAGGGAGCTGGGATTGTTTAGCCTTGAGAAGAGGAGGCTCAGGGGAGACCTTATTGCTGTCTACAATTACCGGAGGGGTGGTTGTGGCCAGGAGGAGGTTGCTCTCTTCTCTCAGGCAGCCAGCACCAGAACAAGAGGACACAGCCTCAAGCTGCGCCAGGGGAAATTTAGGCTTGAGGTGAGGAGAAAATTCTTCACTGAGAGAGTCATTGGCCACTGGAATGGCCTGCCCAGGGAGGTGGTGGAGTCGCCAACTCTGGAGCTGTTCAAGGCAGGATTGGACGTGGCACTTGGTGCCATGGTCTAGCCTTGAGCTCTGTGGTGACAGGTTGGACTTGATGATCTATGAGGTCTCTTCCAACCTTGATAATACTGTGATACTGTGAAGTGAAATCTGTTAGAAAAGCTCCAGAGCACGCTGTGCTTTGTACCCTCAGCAGTGGAAATTTTATTACCCCACCAGCCAGCAAAATAACAGGGCAAGGACAAGTCTCACTAGTTATACCAGTGTGTGAACTTGGTCTCTATAGGGCATGGATGAAATCCTCAGCATGAGAGCAGAGCAGAACGGCTTAAGGTTGCTCTAGCTGAACATACTCTCCAGACTTAACTACCCTTTGAATGTGGCCCCAAGGCAACCTGCAGCCTCCTAAGTGATGCCCTGTCTCCCTTGGATGCTGGCTAAGGCCTTGTGGGAGCAAGTACTGAGTAATTCCCTCAGTTGTTTGTTGATTTGATGTTTTCTCCTCAACCAAAACACTTTGCTGCAGCCCAGCTTCCACTCCCAGACCTCTCTGCATCACCCTGCCTGCTGGCACTGCTGGACCACTCAGGCCACGCATGTTGTCAGAGCTGGGCTGGATCCGTCTCAGTTGTGAGACAGCTCGTGAATCACTGTGAATCAGGAGTAAAACAACTTCCTTCAAATTGGAAATGAGCTGAATCTTTTTCTCATAGACCTACTCCATCATCCCCCATTTAAAAAACCAAACCCAACCAAAACCACTCGTGGTTCTCTCACATCGAGCAGAAGCAGCTCACTGATCAGGGTCTCTTCTCCCGTTAGCGACTGTAGGTACATTTGTTGTTCACAATGCCATTTGATTTATGTGCTGCTGATAAAACACAGGCTCTGCTTTTGCAAATCAATACAACGGTCCTGTTCAAAGCCTCTCCGAGCAAAGTGCTTCTGGAATGCTTTCCTTATCTAATATTTCATACCTCATAATTCGTGACCTTCTGATACCTGAAAGAGGCTGTCAGAAGGCTGGAGAAGACTCTTCACGAGAGCAGAGAACAACAGGACAAGAGGTCATGGTTTGAAGCTAGAAAAGGACAGACTGAGGCTGGACAGGAGGAAAAAGTCCTTTAATCTGAGGGTGGTGGATCCCTGGAACAGGCTGCTAGAGAGGTAGTGAAGGCCCCATTCCTGGCACCATTCAAGATCAGGCTTGATGGGGCTCTGGGCTTGTTAGAGCTGTCCCTGCTTGTTGTAGGGGTAGGTTGGACTAGATGACCTTTGGAGGCCTCTTCCAACCTAGTTATGCTTGTATGATGATTCTGTGCTTTCTTCATTAAGAAGATCAATAATTAAAAATGCAGAGCGGGATGATTGCAAGGAGACATTCAATAACAACTTGAACAAGATATTTGAAAGAATAATAGCATTACATTACTGGGCACGAGGTCTCATTAACTAACTGCTGTGCAACAGTGCTGAGGGATCCCAAGCAGTGGCTCAAACACCCCTGTGTTAGGTGCTACACAAAGACAAGAGCTGCTATAAAAAGCATATGAGCTCCCTATGGGATGCAAAGGGCAGCTTAACAGATGTTTACGTCTCCAGTTTCTCTGAGACAAATCCTTCTGAATCCCAAAGATTGATAAATTGCTGCCTGAACCAGGATTTTAAGTGTCACAGAATCACAGAACATTAGGGATTGGAAGGGACCTTGAAAGATCACCCAGTCCAATCTCCCTGCCACAGCAGGATCACCTAGATGAAGTTGCACAGGGACATGTCCAGGCAGGTTTAAATGTCTCGAGAGAAGGAGACTCCACAACCTCTCTAGGCAGCCTGTGCCAGGGCTCTGTCACTCTCACCATAAAAACATTTTTCCTTGTGTTTTGATGGAACTTCCTATGTTCCAGCTTAAACCTGCTGTCCTTGTCCTATCACTGGACAGTACTGAGCAGAGCCTGGCTCTGTTCTCCTGACACTACAAATTTCTAAACATGAATGAGGTCACCCCTCAGTCCTCTGTCCTCCAAGCTCCCTCAGCCTTTCCTCATAAGGGAGATGCTCCACTCCCTTCATCATCTTTGTGGCTCTGCACCGGACTCTCTCAAGCAGTTCTGTGTCCTTCTGGAACTGAGGGGCCCAGAACAGGACACAATATTCCAGATGCAGCCTCCCCAGGGTAGAGTAGAGGGGGAGAAGAACCTCTCAATTTTTATTTCGATCTGCTTTGCATTTGATGTAGAGAGATGTGCCTCAGATGATACATCAGTTAAAAATAACTGGGAAGCATCAAGCAATCATAAGTACCTGTCCCACAGGTTTGCATATCTTGAATACTGAAACGCCTTGCAATCATGTATTGAGTGATGAGTCTCACTTCTGCCACTGGAAATAGCATTCACAATGCCTTCTGTCTTGGCAGGGCTTTCGTTTTGGAAAGCCCTCCTAACAGACACCACTCGGTGTTTATGCCGAAGAATGTGGACCAAAGACCTTTGCTTGCAGCTGGAGTTGAATGGGCTTTGAGGGTAGTTTGCAGGATTTCTCCCATGAGTTCCATTAACAGCTTCGTGGTAATCCCACTGGCACCAGCCTCCTCCTTCATAAATATGGGAAACTGGCACTGGATTCCAAATGAACAATAGGCAGCCAGGACACAGGACCTCCAGCTAGAAGTACCACAAAACCCCCACATAGTTTCTTCACGAGGGCTCAAGAAGCACTGGGATGGCCTTAGGGGTAAAAATTGCTTACACTTCACATGGACATCTAAACACAACCTGCATCACAACCCTGTGCAAAAGGCTGGTTGCTGTGGGCTGAAGAGAGGGTCGGAATTCAAAGTCAACCTGGATATCACAGCTGCTCTGCAAGACTTATCTCTTAAGTCTTGCAAGACTTTCTCTTAAGAAACTGGCAAATTCAAATGCAGTTCAGCATAAAGATCTAGTCATCCTGAGTAATTTCACTGCACAGCTCAGCATGTGATGATCTGACCTCTACTTCTTCCTTCTGGCCACTGTTAAGCAAAATAAGTTCATGCAAACCTCAGTATCTCTCTACAATAGTCCCAAGGTCCCGAAAATTGCAGAACATCCAGGTTCATTCAAGCTTCAAATGATTTTCCTTGTTTCTTTCCATCCTGTCCCTCAAATCTTTGAGAGGCAGTTATGGCCACACTTCCCACACTCCCTGAAAGATGCTTAGCAGCAGAGGGGACCATCCTAGCTCTTCCTCACAGGACGTGGACCAAAGTAGAAGACCACTCAGCAGAAACTCTCCATGAAAGAAATAGAACACCTATGATTTCATGGTCTTGAAGAAAGCAGGAATAGGAGCTGAAGGTCAAGACTACTTGTAAGAATAAACAGTTGCAACTGATTTTTTTCTGGGACTTGTGAAATCAAAGAAGGGAAGTGCATCAGGAGGAAGAGGGAGCACTTAAAGGCAAAGCGCAATAGAAGTCTGGGGCAGTCTTTCAGCAAAATAGGCAGAAGAGGATGAAGAAAGGGAAAACAAGGGAGACAGAAGAAGAGAAAGGGAGGTGAGAGGTGCAATGAGATGAAAGGAGAATCAGGAACAAAATGAGAGAAGTGAAAGAAAGTTAAACCAGTCACTGTATAGAAAAACCTGTATAGAACACATCCAGGCGGGTCTTAAACATCTCCAGTGAAGGAGACTCCCCAACCACCCTGGGCAGCCTGTTCCAGTGCTCCGTCACCCTCACTGTGAAGAAGTTCCTCCTCAGGTTGAATGTGGAACCTTCTATGTTCCAGCTTACAACCATTGCCCCTTGTCCTATCACCAGATGACATTGAGAAGAGCTGGTTCCATCCTCCTGATACCCACCCTTCAAATATTCACAGATATTAATGAGGTCACCCCTCAGTCTCCTCTTCTCCAAGCTAAAGAGACCCAGCTCCCTCAGCCTCTCCTCATAAGGGAGGTGCTCCACCTCCTTCATCATCTTCGTTGCCCTACGCTGAACTCTCTCTAGAAGCTCCACATCCCTCTTGAACTGAGGAGCCCAGAACTGGACACAATACTCCAGGTGTGGTCTCACCAGTGCAGAGTAGNCTGACTTCTACCCTGTAGCCAGTTTACAATCCACCTCACTACCCGATCATCTAGGCCACACTGCCTCAGTTTGGCTGCAAGGTTGCTGTGAGAGACCGTGTCAAATGCCTTTCTTAAGTCAAGATAGATGACATCCGCTGCTCTGCCATCATCCATCCACCTGGTTACACCCTCATAAAAGGCTATCAGGTTGGTCAAGCATGACTTTCCCTTTGTGAAGCCATGCTGACTGTCCCTAATGACCCTCCTGTCCTTGATGTGCCTGGAGACAGCATCAAGGATAAATTTTTCCATCACCTTTCCTGGGATGGAGGTGAGGCTGACCGGTCTGTAGTTACCTGGGTCTTTCTTCTTTCCTTTTTTGAAGATTGGGGTAACATTTGCTGTCCTCCATTCCCTAGGCACCTCTCCTGATCCCCATGACTTAGCAAAGATGATGGACAGTGGCTTAGCAATGACTTCCGCCATCTCCCTTAGCACACGTGGGTGCATCCCATCTGGGCCCATGGATTCGTGTACATCCAGTTTGCTCAACTTATCCCTAACCCAGTCCTCATCAACAAAGGCAGGCTTCTCTCTTGCCTCGAATTCCTCTGGAGTCTCAGCAGTCTGGGGCTTGATACCAAGACAGCCCCCAGAAGTATAGACAGAGGCAAAGAAGGTGTTGAGTATCTCTGCTTTCTCTGTATCCTCTGTCTTCAGGGCACCCACCTCATTCAGCAGGGGGCCTACGTTGCCTCTAGTTTTAATTTTACCTCCAATGTATTTAAAGAAGCCCTTTTCCTGGCCCTTAACCTCTCTTGCAAGGTTTAATTCCAAGGAGGCCTTGGCTTTCGTAGTTGCATCCCTACATTCTCTCACCAGAGCCTCCCTCCATGACCTATAGAATTTCTTCTTCTTCTTCAGTTTGCCCAGCAGCTCCCTGTTTAACCACACAGGTCTTCTTGACCCTGATGGGGTTCAACAAATGGCAGGCATGGTATTTTGGGAGATGGTTTAATGGTTAGGGGTTGTAGAGCTGGTGGTTGTACTTGATGATCTTGAATGTGTTTTCCAACCTTAATGATTCTGATTCTGTGAATGAACAGAGGGCATGAACTGGAGGTCAGAGAACCAAACTGCAACAAACAATGAGGAATCTGACAAATAAAACCCCCCTCAGTATTAGAATCAAGGATTTGTTCAGCTAATCCCTCTGCTTTCACTTCTCATACCAAAGCTGATCCCAAAACAGAATTTGAGATGGAGGCATGATAGGGGAAAAGAACATCAGGAGAGATGAAAAGGATCAGAAGCAGCACTTTTTCCTCTATAACCTCTCATATTTTACAGCTCCACGTCATTGGAGTGGATGATCATACACAGTATAACCTTCAGGGGGTGAGTCTGCAGGTTGTCATATGCAACACACCATCAACCACTCTGTAGACCATCACTCTTTTGATTTTTCTCACGCTTCTCTTCCAAATGAGACTTTCTCAGCAAAGCTGCTGTTCATTCTCAAAGAGCATTAAATGGTTTTCCAGCTGATCATTTGCCACAGTTTCTTTCCATTCAGCTCAAAAATAAGGGTCAAATCCAAGCTTGGCTCTGCGCCATCTGCTTTTAGTCTGGAAAAACCTTCAGAATTATCTTTCTCGTTCTTCCCATGCAGAGATAATGGCCAACTCACAAGTGCCTTGGCTGAACATGTGCGACTCAGATGGTCTTGAAACATAGCAGGGCTCCATTTCCACACATCAGCTTACAAGACCCAAAGTCATTTGTTGTTTTCTACTTGTTAGACCCTCCAAGCCCTGTCCAACTATAACAATAATGGACTTAATGAGAACTCATTTTGTCATTGATTAAGCTTTGTCATGACAATTGCTCCTGTAGGGCTCTCCATGAAAGCTCATGGGATTCCACCTACATCTGCGTATTGCAGATATTTTCCTCCCAGCCCAGCAAACTTGGCAAAAGCATTTTGATTTCTACTTTGTGAAAAACCTAATGTTCTCATTTGAGAGCAGGTCTCCAAAGATTTCTGAAGAGGATACGAGTGCAGCTCCCACGGTCAGGCTATCCCCAAGGTTCACATCTGAGAGGACATCCTGCGGCTGGAAGTAGTCCATGGCCTTAATGGAGCAACATGGTTTAAGCCAGTATGGCTGATGCACAGAAATGATAAAAACCAGATTAGGAGATGTCATCTGTAGGAAGCAGGAAGAACTGATGGGAAGGCCAGCTGTGACAATCATGTTCATTTATACAACAGACAAGAATGGGTCAAAAATGCTACTGTGGGACTGGAAGGGACCTCAAAAGATCATCCAGTCCAATCCCCCTGCCACAGCCAGATCCCCTAGATCAAGTTGCACAGGAACATGCCTGAGTGGGTCTTAAACGTCTCCAGAGAAGGAGACTCCACAACCCCCCTGGGCAGCCTGTTCCCGTCATCCTTACCATTAAGTAATTGCAATGTTGCTGTAAGACACACAGGCTGGAGAGGAGCAGAACTTACGAGCGCTGTAAGGCAGGACACACATGCATGATGGTTGATGGAACAGCTCTTAGGAGCTACGTATTTAATTAACTAAAATCCCAAGCTCCTTAGCCTCTGGCACATTGCTAGAAAACTGGGCTGTTGTGGTGTTCTAGTCAGTTCTCAGTGCGTGGCTGGTTGCAAAGGGAACAGTGCAGATAACCTTGGCCCTTATACAGCTTTGGCTTGAACCTGTGAAAGGCTCAGTTGACTTGTTTGGGTGTTGTCTTCATTAGTCAACTTCTGCTCATGAAACCTTGTGTTCCATCATCCCTTTGCTAAATGCATCTTGAAAGTGAAGACCCAAAGCCTTCTGCTCCCTGTAGCACTCTAAATACAGGTGGCAAATGACCTGTCCATCTCCTTGGACCTCTTACAGCAGGTAAGGATGCAGGATGTCTCACCCTCGTGTGGAAGCAAGGTATGTCCATGCAGCTCACTCTATCAGTGCCAGGGCAAGCACAAAATTCTCACAGAGAAGCCAAGGGACAACTTCTTTGACAATTGCAACTTGTATTTAAGCCTTTAGCAATTACTCTTCATCAGAGCCTCAAGACTATAGAATCTCTTAGGTTGGAAGAGACCATGAAGACCATTGAGTCCTAAGATAACAAAGAGTTAAGTTGTCTCGCCGAATGAGCGCAATGATTCATGCACGTTTCCCATTGCTGCCTTGTTAAGTTGGTGACCTACACGAATGATGCTGCTCCAGTCTTGGAAAAGCCTCCACCTTACAGACAAATGCCAGTCATGCAATTACCCCTCAGCACACTTGTTGTGGAGCAATCATTACAAACACTGCACTTTCCATCCTCCAAGATGATTCCACTGAGATGGAAGTGCACAATGTGGGGAAATACTAGTTTTTTTCCTACCAGCCAGCAAAAATCATGGAGTGTAGAACCTGATGCAAAAGCATTGATGGTGTTTGGCTAATTCTGTCTTTAGGAGGGTCTGTTATTGATCTGTATATCACAGTATCACAGTAGCTCAGGGATCAACAAGTCCAGCCCTTTTAGTTAAAGAAATCCAGTTTAAATGAGATGGCCCAGCACCCTGCCAAGCTGAGCCTTAAAACTGCCTAAAGTTGAGGAATCCACCCCTTCCCTGCGAGAACCATTCCAGTGCCTAATAGCTCTCACAGTGAAGAATTTTCCTGTGGGATCCAACTGGAATCTCCCCAGGAATAACCTGTACGCATCACCCCTTGTCTTTTCTGTGAGACTCCTTGTGAAAGGAGGGTCTCCATCTTATTGGTAGTCACACTTAATGTACTGGGACATGGTAGGTAATAAGGTCTCCCCTAAGCCTTCTCTTCTCAAGGCTGATCTGGTTGGGATTCAGCTT
Organism: Rhinopomastus cyanomelas; assembly: GCA_013400115.1. Lineage (NCBI taxonomy): Eukaryota > Metazoa > Chordata > Aves > Bucerotiformes > Rhinopomastidae > Rhinopomastus > Rhinopomastus cyanomelas. Next base: position 30,296 of record VXBP01008287.1, on the reverse strand, counting down.
GATGCAACAAGTGACTCTGGAGCTGTTCAAGGCAGGATTGGATGTGGCACTTGGTGCCATGGTCTAGCCTTGAGATCTGTGGTGACAGGTTGGACTTGGTGATCTATGAGGTCTCTTCCAACCTTGATAATACTGTGATACTGTGATTTCTCCTGATCCTGCAAATAAATGGAGCCACCCTGTTGCTGTGTCATACAAACTCATGAAGTGAGATCAGCTCTTCATTTCAGCTCTCCTTGCAGGGCGCAGGTCTAGGAAGATACAAGAGATCATTCAATGACTATCTGCAACTTACATCTACTCCACCTTAACAGCACCACAACCTACATGGAACTAGACTGCTCCCCTCAACCCCAGTGTGGTTTTTTGATTCACCTTCACAATCAGAGTGGATGAGATGTTACATTTACCCAGATTTTCTCCTCTCCCCACTGCCACATCCCTTGAACACAGATGCACAGAATGGCTGGGAGGGTCCTGATGCACCCATGGTGACATAGAGGCTGTGTAAGTCCCTTCCTGCAGGACAGCAATCCCTCTATCACTGCTGATGGTGGATATCCTGAGTGGCTGGCTGCTGCCTTGAAAGTGTGTTTGCAATTGAGAGGAGGTGAGGGAACACAAACCACCACAATTCACGCTCTGTCAGAAATGGATGTAGGTTTTTTCCACGCTACACCTAGCCTGCTTGTTCTGCTTCTGAACTCTTCATTTACTCAACACTATGGTTCAGAGAAATAGGTGAGGTTTTCTTACAAGAACAACTGGATTATTAATACAGCAGGGGAAAAAAAGTCCCTCACCCCTCTGCAGCTATTTCTCAGTTGGTACCACCCTGTGCTTGGGGTAACCCTCCTGAGTGACTCTGAACAAAGCATGAGTCCCACTTAGCAGAGAAGTGTCCAAAAATCTCTGCACAGGTAATCTACAGGGATAACTCCTCCCAAAATATCACTAACAACTGCAAACTCTCTCATTTAATCCTCTTGCAAAAAGCACTCCCTTTCCTCCCCGACCCCGTGAGGGCACAGCCGAGTGACCACATCTCCCTGCCCACCCAGCAAAGCCCAGAGACATCTCTCTCACCGTCAAGCTGCAGACTCACAGCTCACTCATCCTCCTGATGTTACCATGGTTTCAAGGGCTCCTACTGCAGCTCATTGCTGCGATGTAGCCCAAAATGCTTCTCTTAAAACTTCCCCGAGATTCCTATGCATGGACGGCAGTTCCGCTCTTTTTCCTCTCCCTGGGAGGCTGATTTATTAAAAATACCTGATTCCAGTCGTGCCAGTTTCTCAGGAACACACCCCAATGGCTCCTGAAGGAAGGGCAATCCTGTAAAAAACACCAGAGACAGGATTTCACAGCCAGAACAGCTAGAGAAGCATTAAATCTCGGAACGACATGATTTTTAAGGTCCCTTCCAACCCAGACTGTTCTATGACTCTGTGAAATCTAGGGTGATATTCACACCAAGCTCCTGACAACCCTTAAAGTGTGGGAGATTATTTACAGTCCTATGTATTTCAGAATATTTTTTAAATTTCATAATATTTGAAAGAAGCCACTCGAGCCCCTCAAACCAAGATTTCTGATGCAAGAACGCCATGCCACAGACCAAAAATAGCAGAATTATGAGTGCTAAAAGTGTCTAGCAAGGGTTTTTAGTTTAATTCATATTCGAGAAAGGTTTCTAGCAGCTGGAGAAAGTCAGAGCTGTATTCATAAAACCCTTGGCTATTTGCCACACAAATGGTGCTGTTATTGAGCAGGGGGCGGGGGGTGGAAACAGGGAATGTGCCTATTCCGCATCAGGAATGTGTTTCTCCAAATCATAAATCCTCCCCCTCTCCACCAGCTGACTAAAGGAAACCTTTCTCAGCTTGCTACTGAGATGAGAGAGGGTGAGAGAGCGATTTTCTGAATGCCAGCCCCAGAAAGAGACCTTTCCCTTGGAACAGCACCCTTATTTAAACACATACACACACAAACAAGACTATGTGCTGCAGCTTGGCTAGGGGATGCCCAGACACAGCCCAGACAACAGCGGGGACGAATCCCTCAAAGGTGCAGCCAACCCATCATACCAGCGGCTGGCCATGAAGTGTAACATCCTGCCATAAATCCAGAGGTTTTTCCAGAAAGGTCTGAGAGTTTCCAGCCTCAAATGCACTGCTCAGCCATAGGTGGAGAGAAGGAATGAGTGATGAGGATGGCAAATGGAAACATAAGAAGATAGAGGGTTAAATCTAAAAAACATTAAAAAAGATAAATCTAAGCTTACTTTAGAATAGGTGATTGGAGGTGATATGTAGACACAACTAGGACATAGAATCATCAAGAACCTTAAAAATCATCAAGTCCAACCATCTGCCCTACAACCTCCAACCACTAACCCATCTCCTGAAACACCCTGTCTGCCTATTTGTTGAACACCTCTAGGGACAGTGCCTCTACTCCTTCCCTGGGCAGCCCACTCCAAAACTCATTACTTCCCCCAGGCAAAGCCTTGACCTGAACCACAAGGCACTAAAGATGCTCCAAAGATGCAGCCACTAACACCTAGGTGAATACCTGTACCTCGTCTTGTTCTAGACTTAGGGACCACACAGCTCAACACCAGTGAAAGTAGAGCAGTTAGGGTTAATAAGAGAGATCTGACTTCTGACAGATTCCCAAGAGAGGAGCTTAAAAGTACAAATAAAATAAAAGCCACTTAAACATTCGGGCTTGGCAGCAGCTAAGTGGAGGTTTTGGACAGAGATTTTTAAACTTCAGCTCTGTCTCATCTCTCCTGCTTTGGGCGCATCAACCCCTCACTGTGTCTAACACTTGTCAGCTTGCCCAGCATCCCACAGGGACAGAACCCAAACCCTGAGGTGCTGGCTGGGACACAAACCAGGCGCTAGACGTGCAGGGACTGACCTCGCAGCATCCCTCTACCCCAGGCAGGAACATCTGCACTCCCCAGTCCTGTCCAAATAACAGATTCTGATGCTTCAGCAAGCCTCCTTTTAAGTGTTTCTTCATCTCATACCATCTGCGTGCAGTTTAATTTTAGCCTTATTCTTCGTCCTGGCTATTGTGGACATGAGGAACATGCTGTTCCACCCTGTTTGCAGTAATGCTCCAGAGCAGACAGGGCAAGGAAATAGTGGGCTGATTCTGCAATAAATAGCATTTCATATCAAAGTCAAAAAAGGCTGGATCTACTGTACAGGCAGCACACCAATCTTAACCCTCCCTCAGTCTGTCCCTGGAATAGATGCTCATGGGTCTAAACCAAATGGTGACGATAAACTTCAAACTCCTCCTCAGCAGCAAGTCTCTTCTCATCAGCCCCATCATTAAATGAACGTCTATGTGCTTGAAGTGCCTTGTTTTCAGTGTAAGAAGCATCACATTCCTTCCCCACCCTGACTCCAGAAGAGTTTTCAGCACATGCTCCCACCAGGCCATACAATTCAGATTTTCACTCAGTACCTGAGAGACCATAATACAGTTTGGACCCATATGCACTACATTTTTGGAGTAGTATTTCGACATTACATATTGTTCCACTATATCACAAGGAGCAAGATTAGCTTTTCCCCAGGAAAGTTCATTTTCAACACTGTAGCATGACACTTCAACATCTGCTCTTGCCCAGCGTATGGGCTATGATAAACAACACCAGTTACATAATATAAATGGGAATTGCTTGGTTACAAACCTAAGCACCTAAGCCTCTCATCCATGTAGTTTCTCTAATGTGCACAAAAAGCCATTTCACATGTCACGGTTTACTCACTGACGCATTATCTCATCAACTGTCTCCTCCAGAAGCAGACTGGAAAACCAAATCCTACTGAAAATCCACAGATTTAGGGCACTTACAAGGGTTGGATGGCATGCCCCAGAACCTGAGATTTCATACAAACAGATTCACAGCGCTGATGGTCTTTTTTGGTTACATAGAACTGGAAAATTATAACATCCCCACCTCTTCCCAAATGGGTAATAGGGTTCTGATGCTGAGCTGAAGTCCTCTGACAGGTCAGATGCGACTCAAGACATTCAGCTGTGGGCTCTTCATGATGGTGACTGACAGGCAGTGCAGGTTTGCCCAGGTGCCCTCCCAATCCTTTATTCCACATTACCAAACAAACCCTTTTGCATATCAAATGAATGGAGTTTGGTGCCCAAGAGGAGCATCAGCAAAATCCAAGTGCGTAGCATGAACTTTTGTGAGAGGTGTGAGGAACCCACCTTTCTGCCCAGGACTCCTCCACTGAACAAAGAGGTGCAAACCCACCCCCTCCATGTTTAGCATTCAGATCCAATTTCCACTGTAAACCCATAGCTAATAGCACACCAGGGATTGCTGAGTGCCCCACAGCAGCTTTCCTCATGCCACACTGCGAGGCGAGTTGAAGTGCTTGGATGTGGGGATCTGACTCCTGGCTTGCACTGGGGTGCAACATGGGGCACAAGCAGCAAAGCAAGAGAGAACAAGCCCTGGCAGGAAGCACTTAATAAACTTAAACCCAGAAAACCCCACTTCTATCATGTAATGATTAAAAAAAACAGAGGCAACTAGCCACAAAGGAACCAGAGGTGTGTGAAGATGCCTTCCCCTAAACAGAGACATATATCCTGCTGCTCAAAGAGGGGATTTCTCAATGAGTAATAAGAAAGGAAAAAAGGAAACTTAGAAAAAGCCTGGAGACTGCAAACCACCCCAGCCTCCAGCTGGACAGAGCACTGCTCAGTCTGTGTTCTATTTCCATTTTAAAAAAGCAGCAACATTACTAGGCACAGACAGATCATTCAGAGATGAGTGTAAGCAGAGGGAAGATATTTCTACCCCGCTTCACAGTCAAATCTCATTTAGCCTGATCTACACCAAAAATAAAAATGCCACTTTGCCAGACACTGGAGTCTCCATCTCCTAGCAACACTGCCTCCCCCTGCCACACAGTGCGGCACACAAGACCCTCCAGCTCCCTTTCCCTCTGTGTGCAGAGGGGATGTATGGACTCACATGCCTGGAAGCATGTACATGTACATGTGTTAATTTCAAAGCCAGAGGGAAAACGAAGCAAAGACCCTCAAGCCTGAGCCCCAGCACTGTTTTCCAGGAGCACACCAGGCTCTGCAGTACGACTGCTCTCAGATCTCAGCAACCCTGATGCAGCTGGAAGGTGCTCACACAGCTTGTGACAAGCTTTGTGCTGAGTCTCCTGTAAGCCTGAAGCTCCCCAAATCCACCCTGGAAATTACAGACCTGATGAATATTGATATTTCTAGTCAACAGCTTCTGTGTGTACAGCAGGCTGTGGAAACACTCACAATGCAGCAGTTTGCCGAGTTTCAGTTACCAACTTTTCAGAAACCAGCAAGACAGCAGACTAGAACATAGGTGCACAGCAGCTCCCACTAACTTATTAAAGTAACCATTAAAAAAACATCATTCCAGATCTCACCTATTTGTGGTGGTGCTCCACTCAGGTGAAGTCCAGGCTTGCCAAGACAGAGATCAAACAAACCCCACATGCTCCTGTGAGCACAGACAGGAGAGAGATGGCAAGAACTTGCAAGGTCAAGACTTGCATGGACTGACCACTTTGCAGCTGCCTGAAGAAGACTCAGTTTTCTCGGGCTTTCCAGGAGAAATAATACTACAGTGTTTGAAGTTTACTTTCTGTAAATACTGTTTACGTTATGCCTCTATGTAGGTCTCCTGGTGTGATTGAACAGATACAGTTCCATGATCCTTCACATGGACCTGCATTACAGCAGTCTTCCTGTTTCCACCCTGGACTCGCTATTTCAGCTATTTGCATGGCTGGATTTGTTGAATTAAGCTGTCATTTTATTATTTGTGGTAGTACTGTTATTGTCTCAGGTACCTTTTGTTTATACAAACCCCTGTTCCAGCTTCCCAAACAGCTCTTCACTACTTCAGAGCAGGAGTTGTGTTTGTGACTCCCGCTGCTGAATAAGAAATGGAGAGGTCAGAATTAACACTAATGAACGTACTAGGACTACTCTGCAGATACACCACACCAGTCTCACTGTTCTACCACACTACTCACATGGGATGAGCACCTGTGGGGTTTTTAATATGAACCGTTAGTATTACTTCTAATATGAACCTTATAGTGACTCTCCAATACCTGAAAGGGGCCTGTAAGGCAGCTGGGGAAGACTGTTTCCAAGGGTAGGGAATGATAGGATGAGGGCTCATAGTTTGAAGATGGAAAAGGGGAGATTTAGGCTGGACATCAGGAAAAAGTTCTTAATCTGAGGGTGGTGGATCTGTGGAACAGGCTGCCTAGGGAGGGGGTGGAAGCCCCATCCCTGGAGCCATCCAAAGTCAGGCTGGATGGGATGGGGCTCTGGGCAACCTGTTATAGTTAGAATTGTCCCTGCTTGATGTAGGAGGCTTGGACTAGATGATCTCTGGAGGTCCCTTCAAACCCTGTGATTCTATTCTTGTGGTCCGGACAAAGTTTATGTCCTATTTAAAAGATGAGGGAGAATATCTTGCTTTTATTAGGAAACTTTTTGGACTTTCAGCCAAAATAGTCTGTTTGTTGACTGCTTGAAAGAGAGATGCACTTGAGCCTCTCTCTATATAAATAACAAATCCCTGCTCCTAGCACAGACTCATGAGCTGAGAAGCAGCTCCTGCTTTGCCTGAGCTCTGGTCTGGAGACACAGACAACCCAGGACAGCATTTCCAGGTGTTCCAGGCAAAAGGCAACGGAAGACATGGTAGTGACCATGAAGATCACAGCCGCACAGAATGTGTTGAGTTGGCAGGGATATCCACAGGTCATCTAGTCCAATCCCCCTGCAGTGAACTGGGACAGCCTTAACCAGATCAGGTTGCTCAGAGACTTGTCCAGACTCATCTTGAATATCTCCAAGGATGGAGCCTCAGCTACTTCCTTGAACAACCTGTTTCAGTGTTCAACCACCTTCCTGCTAAAGAATGTCTTCCTAACATCCACTTTAAACCTACCCTTCTCTTCTAATATCATGAATAAGGCAGAGAAACTTTGACCTTATAACAAACACAACCACATCAGCTGCTTGTCAGCATCAGTTACAGAGCAGCATGGCAAGGGCTTTCTTTTTTTTGTGTTGCACTTATCTTCTTAATGAGAAAAGGAGAAAGCCCCACTGCAGAAAAGAGCTGGGCAGGGTGTTCTTTCCCCCAAATACATTTCTGTTGAGCAGTTCCAGGCAGAAGTAGCCCACACGGAACAGCTGTTATCACTGAATACATGATACTGCCCTACCAGTCTGTGGGCAGTCCCGGGGCTGAGGCACTCAGGAATGGATAATGCTGTCATTAGGATGAGTTGTGAGCTCATGAAAAACAGCAGCTAACAGCACTGCTGAGACACAGAGATGGTCTCAGCTGGCTACACCGAGTGCAGATACTATTGATGTTTCGTTCCCCGGCCATCAGCTTTTCTCCTTTGTATTAACACAGCTTCTAACCCACAAGAAGTCTCCTGGAGACGCTTCGCCAAGTCAGAACTGTTCATCCACCATCACACCCCTACACACTGCCCAGCAGCACCTAGCTGCTTTGTCTCCCCAAATTCAGCCCTTCCCAACCACTCATAAATTTACTCAGACACACTGAGTTTCCACTTCTCCCAGCCTGTAGTCTGAGCTGAAAGGCCGCAAGGAGTCTCCCATAACTACCATCTCCCTTCCCCAGCATGCAGGAACCACCCTACAACCAATCCATGGTGGTGTCATGACATTTCCTTTCTGCTCCTGCAACCCACTACCCAATCACCTCAGCACAAATCCCCACTCCTTCCTCACCACTCCCCCACCTGCCAATGTTATTTCATCTATTCCTTCCACCCACCCACCGCATCTCCCAGCCTGAGGTAGAGCAGGTCCTTGCAGGATGTGTGGCTATGCCTCCAACCATACCTCATCCATACCTCCACAGACCTAATGCGACTTCCCTGGTTGGTGCTACCCCAAGCAAAAGGTCACAAAAGGAGGGATCAACCCAAGGAGTGCCCACCAAAAGGAGGGAACACCCCAAGGACCGTGTCTCCCTCCAATGGGTGCATCTGCAGGTAAGTGTGACCTTCTCCACAGACAGGAGCTATCCCAAAGCCAGGTACACCATAAGGAGGGTGTCACTCTCAACTACATGCTCTCCAAGGAGGGTATCACCTCTAAGCAGATGCACCCAAAAAAGGTACACTGTATGGAGGGCTGAACCCCAAGCAAGAAAGGTCTCCCAAGAAAGGTCAGGGATTGGAATAAGCTGCAGATACGTCCCTGGAGGTGTTAAAATACCCATGTAGGTGGGGCACTGGGAAAAAGGGTTTTGTGGGCAGGATGGGGTTGGGTTGTTGGTTGGACTTGATGATTTTGGAGGTTTCTTCCAACCTGGCTGGCTCAGTTGGTATAGCACGGGACTCTGAATTCCAGGAGTCATGGGTTTGAGCCCCAGGTAGGACATCTTGAGACAGTACTGTAGGCTTACCCTGCTCCAGCAGCGGAGGGAGGTCCCTTCCAGCCTCTAACATTCTGTGATTCTGTGATTAATGATTCTGTGATTAGAGTGCAAGGTGTCACCGTTAGGCAGCTGCAACCTCTAGGCAGGTGTCACTCCAAGGAAGGTTCCACCAGCAGCCAGAGGCACTCTCTGACAGATGTCACCCCAAGCCAGGTTCATCATGAGAAGGGAGCACCCCAGGGAGGAAAGTATCACTCCAAGACAGGTGTTGCTCCAAGGCAGGTGCATGGCATACCCCAAGGGCAGCATCACCCTCAGGTGGGTGTCACTTAGAGGACAGTGTCACTCTAAGGCACTTGCTCTCCAAGGAGGGTACCAGCTTCAAGCAGATGCACCCAAAAAAAAGATGCACTCCCAAGGATGAGGGTGTCACCCCAAGTCAGGTACACCATAAGGAGGGAGCACCCCAAGGCAGGTGTCACTCCAAGGAGGCAGGTGTCATCCCAAAGCAGGTTCAACTCCAACACAGGTGTCCGCGGGCAGTGTCACCGGGCGCGGGTGTCACCCCAAGGACAGGGCACGTCCCGGGGCGGTGTCACCCGCAGGTCAGATGCCGCCCCAAAGGCATGTCACCTCCAGGCAGGTGTACCCAGAGGAGGTGGGGTGCGTGAGTGCCCCTATCCCATCCCATCCCTGCCCACCTGGCAGCGGGATCGGCAGACGCGCCCCTCCCCGCCCCCGCCGCGGCTCCCGCCCCTCCCGCCCCGCCGCCGCCACCCGTCCCTGTGCATTGTGGTCCGGCGGCGGGGGGCGAACATGGCCGAGAAGCAGAAGCACGACGGGCGGGGGAAGATAGGCCACTACGTGCTGGGAGACACGCTGGGGGTCGGCACCTTCGGCAAAGTCAAGAGCTGAGTAACGCGGCTGCGGGGGGAGCGCTGGGGCGGTTGGGCGCAGCGGGCTTCCACACCCCACCCGCGCCGCTCCTCCATCTCCCCTCGGCGCTGCCATTGCCCGTGTCCGGCGGGCGGAGCTCGGCGACCCCCGGGGGGCAGAGGGGACTGTGGGGGAGAGGTGCCCCTCCTGGCGGTGTGGTGGGAAAGGGGTTGGGGACGGTCGCGGGGGGCTGCGGGGCGCAGGGGCTGTGGCGTCAGCCGCGACCCTCGCACTCTGAGCTGGAGCCGCCCAAACTTTCCTCCCGTGCTGGGAGGGGATGGAGAGGTTGGGCATCGCCGGGCACGGACAAGCATCTTTCCCCCTTAGTAGCCAGGGAGCAGAAGGAGTTTGTGTGCCGCCCGGCTCTCTGTGCCCATCCCCGGCGGGCGGCGGGGATGAGGAGGTCGCTCAGGTTGGGGCTGAGCACAGGGGTCCAGCTGTCGTTCCTGCCAGCCAGCTCATCTTTGCCAGGTGCCAGCACTGCTTTACCCGGCTGTAAGACACCTGAAATATTTGCACTTCCCCTGCCATTATGTGCAAATTTTCGTATTAAGGTACTAACTTAAAATTAGAGCAGAATTTACTGTCTAAGTGAAACGGGGAGATGCAATTCCTGGTTTAGGAATCGCAGGCCAGGGGAGCAGCTGCCCCATGCAGGCTCCCCCTGCCCTGGGGATGTCACCCCTGGGGCCGTGGGTGGGTAAAGGAGTGATGTGCCCACACTCAGCAACTGGAGTTTTAAAATAAACCCAAAATTGATAGCATGGGAAAGAAACCACCGCAACCACTGGAGCTAAATCCACCTGTGACCATTAATCAGGCCCCTAAAAATATATGGCTGTGTTTAATACCTCACCACATATTTACAGAGTAAAGAATTATAGGAATAAATGTTTCTAGCAGTAAGGGCTATTTAAAACAGTCATATATATGAACAGACCTCAAAAAGTCATCCAAAGGCAATTTTGTTTTCTTGTGGACCCCATTAGACCTTTTTTCCTTAACTACTTTTCAGCAGTAACTAGCACAAACACCCTCCCCCACAAAGTATGACCCAGTAAAAACTTAGTTTCCAAAGAAACATTTCAGATAACATGAAAGAGATTTACTAGCTCAAAATCTTTTAAGAATTTCCCTTCATGTTGGTTTTTGTTTTAACTTGGTACTTTGCCTACACCTGACAGCTGAAATTTAGGCTTGAGACTAGCAACTGGATCTATTTATCCAGCCTTATAGTATTTCAATCAAATGAACTCGATAAAATGAAGTTTAGGAAGAAGAAGCATGAGGAAAGCAAAATGATTTTTGTTGGTGTGTGGTGTCTAACAACTGCTGTTTCAGTAGGAAGGCTGCTGCTGTTGGTGATGTTTCATATTGGTGGAAACACCGTTAGAGTGGTGAGAGCCTGGAATGGGTTGCTCAGGGAGGTGATTGGGGCCCCATCCCTGGAGGTGTTTAAGGCCAGGCTGGATGGGGCTCTGGCCAGCCTGGTCTAGGGTGGGGTGTCCCACCCTGGTAGTGGGGTTGGAACTGGATGATCAAGTGGTCCCTTCCCACCCTGAGTGATTCTGATTCCATAACTTCTCCAGTGAAGTGATCCTGCTGTGGCAGGGGGATTGGACTAGATGATCTTTCGGCATCCCTTCCAATCCCTAATGATTCTATTATTCTGTCATTTTCTTCAAGGTCTGTCTTACAACTCACAGGTTGTTGTAAGGGGCACCTTTTCCTGCATTGCTCTTCAAAGTTAAGAGTCATAAATTGTAATCATTAAGGATTGCAATTATTAAGGAAATAGAAGAAAAGACAGTGAGAGGAGTGATTTGGTGACAATGAGGTATTAATCAGAGCTTGACTTTGTGACTGGAGCTGAACAGTCACTTTGAGCCACCAGAAACCAGAGATGTGGCAGAAGAGTCCCACCCGTACCATTGGTCTGTTTGTTCTCACTCAGTGCTGTCTGGATCATCAGAGACCTGATCCTCATAAAAACTAGCTAAATGCTGGAAGAAGCTGTTAGTTTTAAGGCCGTTTGGTGCCTTGATCTCATTTACAGAAGGACCACAAAAAGCATGTAGGGGAGCAGATAGGTCGGCAGGTGAGAGCAGGACTTTGCAGCGTTTCCTGAAATTCCAGCTGGAAGTGGTGATGAAAAAGCAGCATCTGTTAGAAGAGAGAAAGAGGGCAGGAGTTAATGTGGTGGGTGTGAATGTGGCCAGTAGGTCTCATGGCTAAGGGTCATCGTTGCTACACAGAATTATGCCAAATACAGGGAGAGCTGATAATAGTTATTTTCCCTGTCCTTGGGGCCAAAGATAAGATAAATTTGCAGAAAACGGAACTGTGGAAATGACCTGGGGGTTTGAGTTCAGCAAAGCAAAGAAGGAAGAAGGTGGCATCTCCTCCACTGGTGGTTGGTAAGATCAGATTAGACAAATCGCCGCCTTGTTTGTTTGAAGCACATCCCTTCGAGTCCCCAAAGAGCTCTCACGTGACCACAGCCCTCACATGATGAGGTTTGTGGTGGCTGTAGCATGGAGAGGTTCTGTCAGAATCCAGCAACACAACACAAATGTTGTGCCAGCCTCAGTGGCCACTTAGTGGTTTCTTACACTCGTTTGCCACCAGGGTAATCAATCTGTTCCTCAAGGACAGGGAGTGCTTGGGTTCTGTTTATGTTGGGTATGATGGCACTTCCGTGGGCTCGAGTTGGGGTGAGGACTTGTTTTACCAGGCTCTGTACCTTTGCTGCTGATGGGGCAAACCTTGTGCTGGAGGGAAGATAAAACTAAAGGAGATGAAACAGATGAAGGGAAGGGGGGGATGATACAACACAGAAGCAATTGGCAGTGGGTCAGAATTAATACAGTATTGCTAAATCTACACTTCATTTTTTGCTTTGGGCTAAGATAAGGGCCACCACAGTGGATAGGAAAGGAGGTTTCTCAGCCCTCCCTAAACTTTTACGTTCCCCTGAGGCAGCTGCAGAAATCTTAACTGCTTGTGCTACCTGGGCTGCATCAAATGTACACCCAGAGGTAGGTGTTGTTGGTACCTGCAGCAAAATGTGTTCTCAGGGGTTTTGATGACTATCTCTACTTCCAGTATTGTAAACACTCCTCCTCATGCTTTACTCTTCAAAAAAAGAATTAATTTAGAAGAGTCTTATTTCAGAATCTTATTCCATTAGAGGTCTTCCCCAATTTCCTTAGTAGCGTCTGATGCTAAAGTGTTGTTCTTCCCAGGTAGTCACATGTGTGTGCAGATGGGGTAGCAGCTATGGATGTTCACACCGTGTCCTATTTGGGGATGTGTGTGAAGTCCAGGGGTAGTGTTACCACCTAACCCTTATGGATGAGGTATTTTTTGGTGTTGAGTCCATCTCCCGTGCTTGTCCCAGCAGAGTCTTAGTTGCTTGTTTTAAGCTGTGGTGGAGCTTACCTGAGTGCTTCTCACTGTAAGACTTGTGCTCAAATCCCCTTTCTGATAATGATGCTCGGCCCCGCTCCGCCTCTTGGGCTTTTAATCCAGGAACGTAGTGAGAGGGAAGGAAAAGGCTTCGTCACCACTACCTGAGACCACCACAGCCTATCTTTGGGGTGAGGACAAACCCATTAGCATGAGCATCGCCTTCCTTCCCTGCCCGTGGTAGGCATGGGACCTGCCACTGCTTCTCGTCCTGGAGCTGGATCATCCCAGTAACATCCTCCAGCACAAGGAGGCAGAGGCAGTGACTGAGCAAAGGGAAAGGTGTCCTCATGTCCAAATTCCTGCAGTCTGCAGGCTGAAATGTTTAACAGTCTCCCACCACAGGGCAGATTGTGCTCTCTCTCTCTGTCCCTCAAGGTGTTCAAGTAGGTTTAACAAGCCACTGGGGACCAACACAGTCATGCCTGTATCTAATGCTTACTGTAAGCAAAGGATGGATTACAAAACAGCCCATTTATTTTTAATTATTCATGTCTTTGGGCTAAAAAACCTTCTCAGAGTTTCACACTGTTTGTCATGGGTGTGACAGAGATGAACCATTCAGCAGTGGTATTGAAAACAAGAGTTACTCACTCTGGGCATGGCCATTTATTGTTGCTTTGGTGTTTGTGTAAGCGTGAAATAAAAATTTATCAATGCTGGGATAAGGCCAGGAAGGGGTTGTCTTGAAACAAAAGGTGGCAGCAATCACTGTTGTCTCCCTAGCTCAGCAATAAACCTCTTCGTGTTGCTGTTCCTCAGTTTCCCAACTAATGATTCAGTGTGTTACAATTCCGTCGTGGAGCTGGATGAAACAAGGGCAGCTTTCTAATTACATCTTGTGCCCCCAGAAGGAGGGAGTAGAGGTAAAATGCTGCTGGTACAAGACTTGATCTCAAAGGTGTCTGCTGAAGTTGTCTGACAGCCCCTTGGTCATGCCTTCCCCAGCCTCCTTGGTGTAACATACACCTTGGCAGAGAGAGAGAGCGACGCCTTTTGGCGCAGCCTGGGGAGAATTTCTTGTCATGAACAAAGATGCTGACCCCAGTCCCCTTGGAATTCCCAGTAAAGATTGAAGAAGCAGTTGTACGCTTTGCATGTGTGCTGCTTTGCAGGGTCTTGCTCCAGCAAAGCCACCCTGCCCTGGGGCACTGTCCTGCTCTTCTTAGGTCACGGATGCACCAGGGAAAAGGTCTCCTGGTGCTATTTACAGTGCTCTCCTTGCACCACACCAGAGGAATTATCTGCCTTCTGCAGCCCTCAGCTAATCCCTAAATTGCATCTATACTGCGGAGCTTAGGTTATTTTAATTTCATCTCATAATTTTAAGTACCGTGAGGAAGAAAATGGACATGCAAAGCACTGCTTTAATTTCAAAGGGCAGTAAAGTGTTTTATTTTTAGACTGCTCTTACTGAGGAAAGAATCTCTAGCAGGTCTTATCTGGTGGCTAATAATAGTGACCTGGCTTACCCTGAGCGGGGCCAGCACAGCCACCCTGCCCTTCTCATGCTGTCTGCTTGTGCCTTTGCTCCCAATCGGCTCGTTACAGCCTCCGAAATTACAGTCTAATAATGTAATAACGAGGTTCACTCGTAATTATTAACTCCTTGTGCTCTCTGTTACTACTGGAAGGGTAACGATCATAATTAGAGAGCACAGACATTTACTATAAGAGAAGTCTTCAGAAAACCATCTGTGTGTCCTGATATCCCATCAGAACATACTGAGAAGGGTGATAGAACCCTTTTGGATATAAACATCCAACTGACAGTTTTCAAGCTGCTTCTGCTGTTAACCTCAATATATGAGATACTGAATATTATATATTTTTGACTTCAATTTTAATCTTGCTTCTTACAATTATAGGATTCTTTGGGTTGGAAGAGAGCTCAGAGATCATCCAGTCCCAACCCCATGCCACGGACAGCAACACCTCTCACCAGCCCAGGCTGCCCAGAGCCCAATCCACCCTGGCCTTGAACACTTCCGGGGATGGAGCAGCCACAACCTCCCTGGGCAACATGTTCCAGTGCCTCAGCACCCTCACAGGGAGGGATTTCCTCCTTTGAATTCTCAGTATAGTCTGTTTATCCATAACAAATAGTTCAGATGCTGAATTTATTTCACAATGCTGTTCAGTACGTACAATTCCCCCAGTGTCAGCGGTGCTACTCCCAGTTTGTGGTTGTTTTTCCTTGTATACAGGAGATACAAATCAATGTCTCAGTGCACCAAGCAGGCATTATAGAAACCCCTGTTGGAGTCTGTCTTTTTTAAAGCAGAATTTGCTCTTGCAGCACAGAAGTGTTCCTGCAGCCTGTCATCAAACCAAGCAACACGCTTGAGAATGTATAAATAGAAGTTCATTTCAGTAATGTAAATCCCACAGTCCTATTCTGGGCAGGGAAAATCCCTGTGTGTTTTTTTTTTTAAAGAACTGTGATGGTCTCATTTTAAGGCTGGCTTTATTATGGATATAATCAATCCATGTGTTACGGGGGAGATTCTTCTGTGCCATTTAGATAGATCTGTTTCTGCTTAACCTGATGTTTACATGGCATAAATCCTTGCAAATTGGCTTTGGGTCTGACCTCCTCCAGTAACTCACTCTGTTTTATTTACTTGAGTGGTTTTTGCAGATAAGTCTCCTTTCTTCTGTCTTCTCTGACTCCACTGGGAAAACAATAAAGTGAAGTGACAAAATGCAATTTAAAAACATTTCACCCTCTCATCTGTTGTTGGGTTTTTTTCCATCTTCAAGAGTTGCTTTTTGCTTATAAATCGCAGTGTATTAAATTGCTTGTATGATCATTGCTGCTCTAGATTCTGACTTTGCCACATTCTCTTCTCATAGTTGGCGAACACCAGCTGACAGGGCACAAGGTGGCTGTAAAAATACTCAACAGACAGAAAATCCGAAGCCTGGATGTGGTTGGGAAGATTAAACGAGAAATTCAAAACCTTAAACTCTTCCGACATCCACACATTATCAAACTGTAAGTAGCCTTCCTGTCATGTGTGCTGCTCTCTCCTCCACCTGCAAGGACTTCACGTGTACAGTGAATTTGCTTTCAAGAGATGACTTAGAGTGGTAGGAAATGTTTCATATGTGGTCAAGCTTTTGTATGTTAGAGCCAAATGTGGGTTTTCAGTGCTCTCCCAGTAACGTACAGAAAGACACAGCCGACACTTTGAGAAGGGGTGGAAGATGTTTCTTATGTTGGAAGTCTTGAGGTGTTACAGCAGTCAACAGACCAATGTCCCTCATCCAGTTTTGCTCAGCTAAACCTGTCCAAGCTGTCTTCTCTTCCATGTAGAGGCTGTTACAAAAGTTCTGTGAGAGTCAGGACTTTCCTGCATTGGGATGCTATTAGCAGTTTTTGTGATGAGGCTTTGTGATACTCATCTGGAGTACTGTGTCCAGTTTTGGAGCCCTCAACACAAGAAGGATGTGGACCTGTTGAAGTGTGTGCAGAGGAGGCCATAAAAATGATCAGAGGGCTGGAGCACATCTCTTGTGAAAACAGGCTGAGAAAATTGGGGTTGTTCAGCCTTGAGAGGAGAAGACTCTGGGAGGCATCTGCTAGAGACCTTCCGATCCCTGAAAGGGGCCTAAAAGAAGGCTGGGGAAGACTGTTCACAGGAGCAGGGAACAGTAGGATGAGGAGCCATGATTTTAATTGGAAAATGAGAGATTGAGGCTGGACATGAGGAAAAAGCTCTTTAATCTGAGCGGGGGGTTCCCCTGAAACAGGCTGCCCAGAGACGTGGTGGAAGCCCCATCCCTAGAGCCATCCAAGGTCAGGCTGGATGGGGCTGTGGGCAATCTGGTCTAGTTGGAGCTATTCCTGTTTGTTGCAGTGGGGGTTAGCCTAGATGCCCTTTAGAGGTCCCAACACATTCTATGATTTTTAGGCTTCATATCTCAGGAATTGAAGTTGCTGTGCTTTGTGCCTGAGGATTTGCGGCACAGTCAGGCTTGTGGAGTGAAGCCTGACTTGGCCTGAAGTCAATAGGATTTATGTTTTAATGGCCTGATTATGCAGAGCTTAAAGGAACATTTACTTTTTTTTAGTTTATTATTGAGACATAAGTTTTCAAAGTTGCCACTCTGATGAACCTGAATTCAAGTTGTAAATCAGCACCTGCACTCCAGCCTCTGGGATTCCTTCTCGATCCTTAGTTTGTGCAGCCAGTCCACATTAATGAGGCACTCGGTAATATCTTTGGCATTTCTATAAAAGAAAGCTGTTGAATGCTAACTGCAAAGATAAGTTGACATTTAGGTCAGCCTTAAAACTGGCATGAGATATAGCAAATACCTGAGACTTAGAGGCAAGGGAAAACAAATTCTCTCTACAGTTAAATAACTAACCATGCAGCAACTGTTGACTTTAGAGTCGCCTCACAGTTGCGTGGGTTTATTGGAGAACAGATTGGCATTATTTCACCAAAAAGCCAGCAAGAGTCCTCAGCTGTATATCCAGCATCCTGCAAGTTAAGTCCTGTTCACACATTTGTCCAAGTAGTAAAGTTTAAACTCCCTATATCAGCGTCCTCTGGTGCATTCTGCAATCATGAAATGCAGTGACAAAGAGGCAAGGAGGAGACTGTGCTGCGTAAACCTTCTGTGTCAGCAGCTTTACTTAGGCTGATGGTTGGACTCAATAATCTTAGAGGTCTTTTTCAGCCTAAATTATTCCATGGTGTTATGTATATAAAAGTAATAGTGGGAAAGTTACCAGTAGCTTAGTTATTACCATGATAATTGGATGGTATCACTAAGCATGGGAAGAAAAAGAAGATTATTAGGAGTAGTCAGCTTGGATTCACCAAGGGGAAGTCATGCTTGACCAGTCTGATAGCCTTCTATGATGGGATGAGCGGATGGATAGATGAGGGGAGGGTGGTGGATGCCATTTGCATTGACTTCAGGAAGGCTTTTGGCACTCACATTACATCCCCATAGCTAGTCCTAGGAAGTGTGGGTTACATGAGTGGACAGCGAAGTGGATTAGGAATTGGCTGAGTGGCAGAGCTCAGAGTGTTGTGATCAATGGTGCAGAGTCTAGCTGGAGGCCTGTAGCCAGTGGTCCAGTCCTATTCAACATAGTCATCAGTGACCCCGGTGAAGGGACAGTGTACTCTCAGCAAGTTGATGACACAGAACTGGGAGGAGTGGTGAACACAATAGGATACCGTGCAGCCATTCCATAAGACATGGACTAGGTAGAGAGGAATCTATGAAGCTCCATGAAGGCACATGCAGGGTCCTGCATCTGGGGAGGACTAAGCTCTATGCATCAGAGTATGTTGGGGGTCTACGGAAAAGGTCCTGGGAGGCCTAGTGGACAGCAGGTTGACCGTGGGCCAGCAATGTGCCATTGTGGCTGAGAAGGCAAATAGGATCCTAGCATGCATTAAGACAAGGGTCCTCAAACCCCAGCCCATGGGCTGGATACGGCCCCCCAGGGTGTCCAATCCAGCCCACCGGTCCGCTGGTATTTAGCCCCCCACACCGAGCAGCCGCAGTTGACTTCTTCCTGCCAACTGCGCGGCCAGGCTGAGGCGGGCGGCTCCCTGTCTCTCCCTCCCGCTCCCAGGCAGGACAAACTACAGCCCGGCCCCTGACACTGTCTGAGGGACAGGGAACCAGGACTAGATGATATTGAGAGGTCCTTTCCAGCCCAAACTATTTTGTGATTCTGTGAAGTCTGAGTCCATAGCACTTCAGAAAAACTAGGGTGACCCTGTTGATCTTTATGGGACTGTCACGTGCTGACAATTGTTTGAAATGTGTTTGTTTCACATTTCCGTGGAAATTCAACTGTAAAAAACCAAAGCAAACAACATATAAAAAACCCCAAAAATAAAATTAACCAGGGTGGGGTCTTAGCTGGTGCTGCCTTGAATTCCTGCAGCTGCGGTGACTTCAGCTTATCACTGGCACTTTGTACCATCTGGGACACTGATGTTCTCTGTTTTCTCTCCCATTCTAAATTACAGAGATTTAATATGTGAAAGATAACATTTTGAGCTGCTTATCTTTGTTTCCATACCTTTCCAAAACAAAATCCCTGTAGTGCCCATAGTTCTTGGTCATCTTGATCCTTGATATGAGGGAACCCAAATGTAGCCCCATCCCTGCCCTCAGCTAACAAAGCCTTCATTTCTAAAGCTCTTGTTGCAGATCTTAGCCAAAATGGAAAATTAAAAGTCAGGACAGTCCTAAATGTGATAGGATTGTCTGGCAGGGATTTCAGAGGAGCATTCAAAAGCTTGAAGGAAAATCACTGCTCTGTAGAAGATCCTTTCATAGACAAGTGACAAATTATACTTGAAATAAGAGATGGCTTTTCAGAAGTGGAAGACAAGACCCAAACAAATGCTTATTGTACAGGTTGATGTGAAACTAATAATCTGTTTTAAAACCTGTCTCTGTTCTTAATTACTTTTATTTCAAAGTCTGCTTGTGTTTTTGAAGATACCAGGTCATCAGCACACCGACAGACTTCTTCATGGTCATGGAATACGTGTCTGGTGGCGAATTATTTGATTACATCTGCAAGCATGGACGCGTAAGTACCAGTGCCGTGTCAGTCCAGACTCTTGTGTAGGAAGGGGATGATGTTTAGAAGCAAAAAGGGAATGTAGTTAAGGTTAAGGCCCAAAATAGAAGTCGCTTCACAGTAATCCCATCTGGGCTGTCTTGTACTCGTCTCACACAAAAGTTGTGTGTGGTTATTCTGCAGCATTCTCTGATGTGTTTCGATGTGCAAACCAAATTATCCAAGGTTACACGTTGCTTAGTGCAAATGTTTGGAAAATTGGCATATTTTTGACAATTTTAGCTATGGGTTGCCTGTCAGAACCCCCACAGCTCAGCAGCAGATTTACAGCAATGGAGGGGAAGACCACTTGATGTGTGGTCCCAGTAGTTCACCTCCCCTGGACTCCCCCTTGGCTGCACATCAGGATTTTTTGAAGGCTTTTTAAGGATGTGGCATATCTGCACAATATTTTCAAATGCCAGTGATCCTGCTGGGTGGGTATAAATCACCTGGGTCAAGCCTGTGAAACGTGATACTGTGATTACCAAGAAAACCACCAGTGTCTGCCTCATGACAAAAATGGGCTGAAGTGGGCATCCAGGAAGAGGCTTCAGGTGAAGGATCAGCCCATTGTTTCCTGCCTGCGCTACAACAGTGCGTCGACAATAAATTGTAAGTTGCATTAGTGCACTGGTTGATGGAGCTGACTCCGTTTACTCTGCTGTACAGTCCTGATTTCCAGCGCGTGTTACACAGCTGGATGTTTTCAGTGACTAATTGGGATCCTTGATGGACTTTTCCATTAAGAAACTACATTTTTCATTCAGAAGGAAAGTCATCAATAAAAGTCATCAGTGTCCTCACTATTTTAAAGACAGTTTCTCTGAAACGTCTCATACAACTTTATAGCTAATACAGCTGTCTAGCTAAAATAATCACAGTATTTCACATTTAGCTTTTTTCCCCAAAACCATCTGTCCACAATGTCCATGAATTGCTGCCTGCAGCATCCTCTGAGCTGTTTTGTCCAGCCCTCAATCTGCAGAACTGGTCCCACTGGGACTGCAGGCTGTTGCCTCATAGGTGCCACCAATAAGTTGTTCTTGATAGCTCGGCCAAATTCAGGTTTCTAGTTTCATCTCTGGGCTGTATCATTTGCAAACACCAGCACAATGTAAAATGCAAGGAGGGGGGAAATTGCTGCTTCTGGTCACAAGCACCCTGTGATTTTTCTCTCTGCACCCTGAAACATTTTGGCTCCTGGCTAAGTCAAACCTTCCTTTGCCAGCTCTGCGTGCGGCCCAACTTCAGGACTGTTTCCCCTTGCGTCCGTAGGTCGAAGAAGCAGAAGCTCGACGCCTTTTCCAGCAGATTCTCTCCGCGGTGGATTACTGCCACAGACACATGGTTGTCCACCGAGACCTGAAACCAGAGAATGTGCTGCTGGACGCACACATGAATGCAAAGATAGCTGATTTTGGTATGTGACCCCAGCAGCATTCCAGAAACGCAGCCAGCTCCACGGCGCGCGCTGGAGCGTGTCCGTGCAGCGCGCCTTACAAAACCCAGAGCCTGTTTTCCTAACCACCAGCAGTTGGTTTACCTGAAAAGCCCACAGTTATAAACACCAACCGTTCCTGCAGAAGCAGGGATTATCTATTGTAGGCTGTATTAAGAATGGAGCAGCAAAGTAATGTGCAAATCTTCTCTGTGTTTTGTTGTAATCACCTGGTATAAAGGTTCAGCTAATTTACGTTTAAGGCAGATTCAGTGCAGTTAATTCCAGGGTGAGCTGGCTGCATGTGCTCATTTTCATGCATTTTCTTTGTATGTTTGACTGTGTGTGCTCTTGACCTCAACTTGGTTTTACGAATGAGCAGTAACAAGAGTCTTTACATAGCATTACTGATTGAAATCCAGTGAAACAGCAGGTTTGCCAGCTCAGTGCAGTTGTAAATCCTCTTGAAGATTTACTAATTTCACAACTCCACGCAATGCCCTATAGACCAAGTGCTCCATGGTAAATTATGCCTCTTTTCCTCTGTGCCCTGCAAAGTGCAACTTAGACAAGTAATACTAGCCTGGAGTGAATATTCCTTGGTTGAATGTCAAAATAATAATATAATAACAAAAATACTGATTTACTAGGCTGATTAGGGTTCTGGAGAGCGGGGAGAGGCTGGGGGAGCTGGGGCTGGTCAGCCTGGAGAAGGGGAGGCTGAGGGGAGACCTCACTGCCCTCTACAACTACCTGAAGGGAAGTTGGAGTGAGGCAGGTGCTGGCCTCTCTTCTCCTCAGTGACTAGTGATAGGACAAGAGGAAATGGGGTCATGTTGTGCCAGGGGAGGTTCAGGTTGGAGCTTAAATAAAACTTCTTCCCAGCAAGAGTGGGGAGGTCTTGGAACAGGCTGCCTAGGGAGGGGGTGGAGGCACTGTCCCTGCAGGAGTTCAACAAATGGGCAGCCAGGACGTTTCAGGAGATGGGTTAGTGGTTGTAGGGCGGAGGATTGGACTTGAAGATCTTTTCCAACCTTGATGGTTCTACGATAGATAATAATATGTTGCAGATCAGCTCAAAGGAGTCGATTTAAGTTGTGTCAAAAATCTCCTTCACTGTACCTCTGTGTGACACAGAGTCCTTTGCGGCCAGACCTTCACATCAAACATCAATATGTGGTAAACGTCTTGTTTTTAGGATTGTCCAACATGATGTCAGATGGTGAATTCCTACGCACCAGCTGTGGTTCCCCGAATTATGCAGCCCCTGAAGTCATCTCTGGAAGGTAGGACCTTCCACTTCTAACCAGTCTGTATGAGCACATTTACGTTTGTTCTCGGGATGGGAACAGCTTTGCAGGTGTACTAAATGCAGCTGAGCCCTTCCAGCACATGTTTGATGTTTGGGTGAATCTGCTGGCAAAAATTCTGGAGGTTTTCTTGGTTATTCCGTTTCTCAGTAGCTGTAATAGCAAACCATGTTTTGCTGAATATGTCTAGTTTTGAGGAATTATTAATAGCAGATGTTGACTGTTTATGTTACTAATTAAAGAGGGTGATAATTACTCTTTGGATGCAAATACTGAGGTTTCAGTTGGAAAAGCTTTTCCAGGCCACCCCCTTCTCTCCTGCCCACCTGTAATGTATAAAACCTAGTGTTAATGGGAAAACCATTAACTAACAGAAGGATCAGGAAGACCATTAATCACTTCCCTATACTGCTGAGCACTTGTATTGAAATTACTTGTCTTGTGTTTCCTTAAGCAAGAGGTTTTGTTCGTGACAGCAGGTTCAGTTATCATAACCTTATTTTGAACTGATCCATTCAATTGCCAAACCTCGCAGCGTGGCTGTATCTGCCAGTCTGAATCATCTGTGCAACACCTGGCACATTGAACACACTCTGCAAGGTTGAATTGGACTTCACCATGTTGACACTGAAGTCTTACCTCCTGGATTTTACTGTCAGTTACCAAAATGACATAAAATGTACCCATTTCCCTCTATAAGGGACCTTATAGTGACCTTCCAGTACCTGAAAGGGGCGTACAGGGCGGATGAGGGAGAACTATTCAATAGGGCATGGATCAACAGGACAAGGGGTCATGGTTTGAAGATGGAAAAAGGGAGATTTAATTTAGACAGGAGGAAAAAGTTCTTCAATCTCAGAATGGGCAATCCCTACAACAGGCTGCCTAGAGAGGGGTTGGAGGCCCATCCCTGGAGCCATTCAAGTTCAGGGGCTCTAGGCAATCT
Source organism: Rhinopomastus cyanomelas (assembly GCA_013400115.1). Taxonomy (NCBI): domain Eukaryota; kingdom Metazoa; phylum Chordata; class Aves; order Bucerotiformes; family Rhinopomastidae; genus Rhinopomastus; species Rhinopomastus cyanomelas. Next base: position 7,100 of record VXBP01008287.1, on the reverse strand, counting down.
GTTCTGGTTAGAGTTGTCCCTGCTTGTTGTAGGCGGGGTGGACTAGAGATGCCCTTTGGAGATCACTTCCAACTCAGTACATTCTGTGATTCTGTAATAGATGATCTTTTGTGGTCTGTTCCAATCCCTAATGTTCTGTGATTCTATAATAGCACAGAAAGTTTGCAAAGACAGGTTTTCAAATGTTAGTCCTTTGTAAGGTCTTTCAAACTCTCATCTCATTATCTGCTCCATAGTTTTGAATTGCATAAGCACCATTTTTCCTAATCCAGTGTATTTTTCCCTGTAACTGTAGCTTCTAAATTCAACATTTTCCTCAAGTCTTGTTCTCTATGACTATTTTACCCCTGTTCATAACAATTGAAGTGTTGGCAGAGTATCCTAGGAATTAGACCAGCATCCAAAAACCCTGTTGTGACTCCTGCTCTACGTGTGAAAGCAAATCTTCTTTGTCAATAGAGGGACAAAGCCAGGGACTCTACTGTATTTCTGAGAAATATTATTTCCATGCCCTTTACATTAAAGGCCAGAAGCACATACTTTTCAAATCACAGAGGAGACAAGACACGTGGCAGATTAACAAGCGATAGGATGAGAGGAAACTGCCTCAAGTTGCACCAGGGGAGGTGTAGATTGGAAATTAGGAAAAATTTATTAACTGAAAGGGTTGTTAAGCCCTGGAACAGGCTGCCTGTGGATGTGGTTGAGTCACCCTGGAGGGGTTTAAAAGACATGGAGATAGGATGGTGCTGAGGGACATGTGTTACTGTGGTGACCTTGGCAGTGCTGGGTTAATGGTTGAGATTGATGAGCTTAAAGGTCTTTTCCAGCCAAAATGTTTCATATGCTAGATGAATATGCCAAGCTGCAGTGTGTGGGGAGAGACGTGGTCTGCTGATCCCACAGCAGGGTAATGCCTTGCCAGTGTGAGGCAGGGCTGAGCTGGTGCCTGAGTCCTACTGCCTTTGCTGAGTAGAGCACAAAAACAGTAGGGCATGCCAGCTCCTGTTTCAGACTCAGAGAAATGTGTCTTGCTTGGACCGTTCAACCAGTCAACCATTCAGGCAATGGATGACTGAGCAAAAGCCATCAGGGCTGTGTCTTGGGACTGGCTGTGGAGACAGGACCAAGGGGACACGTAGTTTTTCTGAATGGCTTTGCTGCTGCCCCTGATCTCAGCAGGGAGGATCTTACCCTTGGACAAGCAAAACCGGTGTTTTGGTGATGCTCAGAGAATGGCCACGGGCATATTTAGCACACTGGTGTGTCTGCGGTGTTGCTTTTCAGGAGGAGCAAGTGCAGGATGTTGAGGTTTGCCCAAGGAGACTTCTGTGTTTGCATTCCATCCTCTGCATTTTGGTGGGGTTTTACTCTCCGTGGGTAAGCACTGCCTCTCAGAACCTCTGAGAAACCATGACCTGGAGCAAAAAGAGATAAGTAAGCAAAGAAATAGCAGCAAAACCCATGTATTTCAGGAGTCCTCCCTTGGTGATGCCAGGGAGCACATTATCAGCTTGTCTGAAGCAGGACCTCTCACATACCAGCAGAGACTTCAATGGAAAATAAACACTCAGAGATACAGTATCTGCTGCTGTTTGATCTGTGTCTGCACTGAACAGACATTGCTGCCTGAGCCTTTGGGGTGCAGGAACAAACAGCCTGGTGGAGCTTCTAGAAACACGGGGTTTGGTTTCTTGGAAAGTCTGGCAGAGATAGGGCTATGCCCACCTGTCCAGAGGTGTGGTGCCAGCTCTGACATGTCATTTCCCCTTGCTCCTGGGTGGTTATGGCTTAGTCAGGTTGTGTTGAGGATATCCATGTGAGCAACCCCAGGGCAGGATGTAGCTCTGGCTCTGGTGGAGCTGATAGTGGGTCTCTTCCAGTACCTGATGTTCTGTGATTCTGTGAGTGATCTCTTTCTCTTGCCTTTGCCTTTGTACAGGCTGTATGCTGGCCCAGAGGTGGACATCTGGAGCTGCGGGGTCATCCTTTATGCCCTTCTCTGTGGCACTCTGCCTTTTGACGATGAGCACGTCCCCACACTGTTCAAGAAGATCCGGGGAGGTGTGTTCTATATCCCTGAATACCTCAACCGCTCCGTCGCCACTCTCCTCATGCACATGCTGCAGGTTGACCCCCTCAAACGAGCAACCATCAAGGACATCAGGTCAGCCCAGGTGGGATGGGGTGGGCTGGCTGTGATCAGGGGGCTTTGGTGTACCAGAAGATGATGGCTATGCTGGCAGGTCTGCAGGGTGGTTTACAGGAGAGCTATTCCAGCTATTTTTTGTCCCAAGTGATTGGAGCAGCACCCCTGCATCCTTCTGTGCTGATGGAGAGGTGGGTGCTACTGGCTGGCAGTGAGGGATGATGAACAGGGTGATAATTTTATATGTCTTTTACATATATATATTTAAAATGCAGTTTCACTGCATTATAAAATAGCCTCACAAATCTCTTAACAGTGCTAAGCAAAACCAGCTGTATTGTGCAATAATCCTAAGAACTTAATATCTTCCAGCCATTTTTCATTACTTTATTTCAAGACCACCTCCCTCTGGGTACCGTTTCAGAATAAGAGGGTAATAATCGTTCTTAGTGTCTGTCCAATAAAATGGAGGAGAAACACAAGAATTAATAATTTTATCTGTAAATATTGGATGTAGTTTAAGCTGTGAGCAAATGGTTCCTCTTTAGATGCAGTGTAGTTTCCTTGCCTAGTCACTGAACCTTTGATCTGCAGGCAGCCCCATGGAGGTTCAAGGTAAAAAGAACACTTGGGTTCTTTGTGCCTGCAGAGATCATTAAAAGGTCATGGCTGGTGGTAGGATTTCAACATTCGCACAGTCTGAGCCATTGTAGAAACCTTTTCTACAACTAGAGCCCAGTGTATGTTTTATGACATTTACAGGAATCACTACGTCTAGCTGGTGTGTGAAGCATGTACAGAAATGTTCGTAGGACTTCCAAGAGCTCTCAGATTTGCAATGGATGGCCTTAATTTTACCCTTCAATTAAAACCAAGTAAAATGCCACTATTCTTTCTTAATTCCTCTCTGGAGGTGTTCAAGGCCAGGTTGCATGAGGCCTTGAGAGGTGTCATTGCCCATGGCAGGGAGGTTGGAATAGATGATCTCTGAGGTCCCTTCCAACCTGAGCAAGTCAGTGATTGTATGATTTAATTAGGTGTTAGAGCAGCAGCACATGAGGTGAGATTAGAGTTCATACGTAGTTGATGTGGTGCTTAGACATCTGGTCTGGTGGTGAACCAGATAAAGCAGGACTATTACTTGGACTTGATGATCCCAAGGGTCTTTTCCAACCTGAATGATTCTATGACAGAACCTATAGACAAGGCTGTCCGTGGCATTTAGCCACTTAATTGTCACTGAGTTCATTGTAGTAGATGCAAATCAGACACCTGGGTGGTCTTGGTGCTTTATATCTCTGTCAGACCCATAGTAGTAAAAAATCACAAGACCTCATTTGAGATCTTCTCTCAAAGCCAAGTGGCAATGCTTGTAAATTCACTATACTGGGATGAGATGAGCTCCCCAGTCTATGGCTAAGGATTAGTCTTGGCCAGACCAAGCGATGGACTGGTGGCACTAGCAACCTCAGCTTGCTTCACTCAGAACTCACTGTGGCTCCTCTCTGCCTTCCGTAGGGAACATGAGTGGTTTAAGGAGGAGCTGCCCAGTTACCTGTTCCCCGAGGACCCTTCCTATGACGCCACTGTCATCGATGATGATGCAGTTCGGGAAGTTTGTGAAAAGTTTGAATGCACAGAGTCAGAGGTGATGAACAGCCTGTACAGCGGTGACCCTCAGGACCAGCTGGCAGTGGCTTACCACCTCGTCATCGACAACCGCAGGATCATGAACCAAGCCAGTGAGTTCTACCTCGCCTCTAGCCCACCCACCGGCTCCTTCATGGATGACAGCGCCATGCACATTCCTCCCGGAGTGAAGCCACACCCCGAGCGGATGCCGCCGCTGATAGCAGACAGCCCCAAAGCACGATGTCCTTTGGATGCCCTCAACACCACAAAGCCAAAACCTCTGACTGTCAAAAAGGCCAAGTGGCACCTGGGAATCCGCAGCCAGAGCAAACCCTATGACATTATGGCTGAGGTGTACCGTGCTATGAAACAGCTGGACTTCGAGTGGAAGGTAGGGAGTGCTGGTGCTTCCTGGTGGTTCTCAGGGGTCTGTTTCTCATGAGCTCTTTCCAAATAACTGCTCACACTTTCATCCCTGCTCCTTCTCATTAATGCAAACACACTGAACTAACATGCCAGCAATGGTTCAATGCTTGTGGAGCTTATGGCATGAAATAAGAGTTTTCTTTCTCAGTGCTCTAAAAGCCTTTGACTGGAAAGATTATTGTGCCCTGTTTGGCTATGGGGATCAGAAGAGACAGTCACATCTCTATTTTTACTGGCTTATTCCTTACAAGGTCATCTCAAGTGCTCCTGAGTAAAGCATCTCTTGTTATTTCTGCTTGGTTCCTAGCATTTGTGTGCTGAAATGTCATGATCTAGTCAGGGGCAGAGAGGAGGTTGGTGCAGGAGTTTGTCCTGTCAGGAGCCAAGGTAAGGAGAATTTTATGCCATGTCATCACCAGAGAAGATACCCACCTTGATCCAGGTCCCAGGTGTTGTACAGCATGAACATCACTGTGCTGCGTCCTCAGAGCCTCCTATCTTATCCTTATTTTTTGTGAAATTGCATATTTATAGCCAGGAAGTGCCCAGAGACTTGATTTCACTGCAGCAGCCAGGAGATGGACTCCTTCCAAATGTGTATCCCTGCACCAGGCAGATAGACGTTAGCTGTATGGTTTTACACAGAGTGAACAAACCTGAAGTATTTCTGGTATAGCTTTGCAGCTCCAGTCAGCCCATCATCTTCATGTAGGCAGTGGAGCTTATTTTGTACAAGGAAGTTTCACAATAGTCTTTCATTCTAGTTGCTTCAAATGTAATTCTTCATCAAAAGAGCTTTCCCAGACATGCAGTTGCTCCATAAATATAGCACAGCAGAAAGATCTCATTGCAAATGAGATGCAGCAGATTGTGAGGTGGGAAGTGGCAAGGGAAAAATCACAGAATCACTCTGGTTGGAAAAGACCCCGGAGATCATTGAGTCCAACTATATAACCTTACCGGACAAGGTCACTCCTAAACCACATCCCTCAACACCTCATCCAAACGATCTTTAAACACATCCAGGGATGGCGACTCAACCACCTTCCTGGGAAACCCATTCTGGTGCCTGACCACCCTTTCTGTGAAAATATGTTCCCTAATATCAAGTCTAAACCTCCCCTGTTGTAAGTTGAACCCCCTCCCTCTTGTTCTGTCACTAATTGCTTGTGAGAAGAGACCCCAGCACCAACCTCCCCACAACATCCTTTCACGTAGTTGTAGAGAGTGATGAGGTCTCCTCTCAGCCTCCTCTTCTTCAAACTAAAGAGCCCCCGCTCTTTCGGTCTTTGCTCATAAGATTTGTTCTCTAGGCCCTTCACCAGCTTAGTTGCCCTCCTCTGCACCTGCTCCACATCTCTCTTGTACTGAGGTGCCTATAACTGGACACAATACTCAAGATATGGCCTCACCAGTGCCAAATACAGGGCCAAATCCCTACTCCTGCTGGCCACACTATTTCTAATACAAGCCAGGATGTCATTGGCCTTCTTGGCCACCTGGGCACACTGCTGGCTCACATTCATCTTCCTGTCAGTTAGAA
>VXBP01008286.1:0-16934 GCA_013400115.1 Rhinopomastus cyanomelas | reverse complement strand
CCATTCAGCGAGATCTGGACAGGCTGGAGAACTCGACAGAGAAAAATCTAATGAGCTATAACAAGGGTACGTGCAGAGTCTTGGATCTGGGCAAGAACAACCCTAGGTACCAGTATAGGCTGGAGTTGTAGTGTAGGGGGAAGGGACTTGGGAGTCCTNGGGGTTGTGGAGTCTCCTTCTCTGGAGATATTCAAGACCCGACTGGATGGGTTCCTGTGTGACTTGGTTTAGGTGATCCTGCTGTTGCAGGCGGATTGGACTAGATGATCTTTCGAGGTCCCTTCCAATCCGTAATGATTCTATGATTCTATGATTCTATGACTTAGCCAAGTTATTCTAGTATTTTTCCACTCTTCCAAATACCTCCTGTATGTGAACACTCCATGACAGCCACATCTCACATGGTAATAGTGTCTCTGAATAGCATAGAATGCTTCCTATCTCTAATAAGCTGCTTTGATATACCAGTCGTATAATGATGCTCATCAGTACAAATTACCACCGCAAGGTCAATGAATGTTAATATGTTTCCTGCAACAGAACCTTGAAGAATAATATAACCCACTCTTCCTCTCTAAATAAGATCACTCCAGACCGAGCACTGTCCTACAGCAAAATAAATTAATGAATACTGGACAGTATGGTTATGTTGATTTTGTGAAAAAACTACCTTACGGTAGAATTCTCCTCACCTGCCATAAGAATTGCTACTCTTTAATCATTTGTAGTCATCTTTCAAAATACTGCGATAACCGTAAACAAACAGAAGATTTAGGAAGCAATATTCACAAAAGATTGAACTGATATAATTTCAGTTGTAACACTTGGAATCTTCCTCCAGGCTGCAAAGCTCTACACAAGCAAGAAGGCATATGGGCTATAGGTAGTAGTTACACACCACAAGAGAGCAGCAGTAAGTTCTGGCTCAACTACTATTTAGGGATTTTTTTATAAATTTAAAAAAGCCCAAATGGAACACTTTATCACTTTTTAAACAAATTATATCATTTCTTAAGTACTTTTTGTGGCTTTTTCGAAAATAGGGACTGAAGGGTGGGTACCCCATATGCCAGCACCAATTCTTGAGAAATTTGAAGCTGTATTTTGGTGCATTGTGGTTTAGGGCAGTATGTGAAAAACTAAGAGTAAGTTCTGGGTTGGAGCCTCAAGCAGATTAATTTTAGTGTATGAAGCTTTAATTCAGTATTGTTGGCACAGGTTGTTTAGCAAAAAAGGTTTTATGAATATTCTGCTCTGTTTTCTTTCAGAGCTAACATAGCCACCTGCCATATTTGTAGCAGATAATTAATTTCAGAGCATGCAATTAGTATAGCTAAGAATAGTCTTTGCAGCATACTACCTTCTTATTATTTCTTTGTCATGCTTCCCAGACATTGACTTATTACTTCTCAGCTAGTACATTTACATTTTACTCTTGGGTGAATGCACCGAATAATAAAATGATAAGATAACAGACTGACACTGCTCATTATGTGTTGTAATAACCATAATGAGAACGATAATCATATCACGCTTGTATTTCATGCATACTTCATTGCCTTAAACTCTGGCCTGTAGTTGTAGATGATTTTGGTTTTTTCTTGGTGCTTTCTAGAAGAATTTAATATTAAAGAATAAAACACAGTAAACAGTAATGGACAATTTTTTGTAAAATGTAAGGGTAAAGTGAGAATAAATAGATATTAGAAAAACACTTCTAAAATGAATGACTTCAATTAAAAGGATATTTCATCATTAAGATGATAGACAAATTAATAAAAATCTGGTTTACTTGATAGCATATATTACAGTTAAAAAGGGGCTCTCATGAGAAGCGTGCCTAAAATGCGTAAACCATCGTGTGCTGCTTTTTGTCCAATACATAATTCATACATGCAAATGTTCTGCAGATATTTCACTATAAATATAATTAATTGCTGCAGATTCACAGATGAGGCTGTGTGACTGTGCATGCACACATTGCCAGGCACACTCATTTATGTTGATTTCAGGCTTGAGACTCCTGTGACAAGCATAATAGGTAAAGAGGGGGAAAAAATAAATCAGCTTTTAGAGATGCACAGAGTCATGCGATAGCTATGTAGACAGTTGCTTACAGAAACGACAGCATCCTCCAAGAAACTGTGAAAAGTGACCCAAGGTGGATAAGGAAGTGTCTTTCTTACCAACAGATAAACCGAGCAAGATTGCACAACATAAGCACACTGCAGTTCCGTTGAGTTTACTCCATTGTCACGCAACAATTACCTCCTTGTGCTGTTGCTGATTATAATTGTTGGAAAAACACAGAGAATGTGGAGAAAAAGGTTTTAATTGTTATATTTGCAAATAGCTTTCAAGGTAGAAGCTCTGTTGCTTTCGCTAATGAAGCTTTTATTGCAAGAAGCTACAGAAAAGTTCACTGATAATCTTGCCAAAGAGGGAATGCAGGCCGATAAATGCAGACATAGAGGTCACTTTGAAAATTCCAAGCAGGGAGAAGCTATTTGGCTTCAGAGTAGGGAAACACAGGATGATCTAACAAGCTTCTCCCTTTTCTGTTCTGTGTTATTTCATCACTGATAGCATGAAGCAGCTGGCTACATGAAATGTATTATGAAGTAAATAGGTTAGCAATTATTTCTTAATCAACACTGAAAATATTTAATAATATTTCTGCAAAGAAGTCCATAAGGCCATGTACTGAAAAAGATTCTTTAAAGGAAGACTCAAAACACCTAGAATTTTTAAAATCGGATCAAGCTTCTAATGCCTTCAGCAGTAAATCAATTAATCCCTTTTAAATACTAACATATTTCACAAATTATTAGGGGTCATATGTTACTACTAAGTGTCTAAGAAAACTCCAAATTTATGTCGGTGTCCAAAACTGGAAGCCCTAATAAATTCCTGGAGTAGAATTTTTGGGATTTTTATGATTGCTGAGCTCTATCTTGTCCATTTCTTTGACATAAATTTTACAAGAATTCTCAGATTTATGACTCTACAGAATTTGGATAATTCTTCCAGCCAGCCTTCCTTCCTAGACCTTTTGTAATTAATTTGATGGCTATAGTTAATTACTTAAAATTATTTTGTTTGTTGTACTTGGAGACAAATATGCAGATCAGCGTAAGATTCAGTTCCTTCTATTGTGGTAGTACGCAGTGAATATGTGTTCAGAACACATTCCACTTTCCTTGGTTTGTATTTGGTTCAACTTGATTGAAATGTTCAAGTCTTAGAGACGGCATTTAGGTTTCTCAATCTAGCGGTTCCTACACATTAAAGAAATCTTATCACTTTTGAAAACCTAGTGGATTTTCACAACAAATCAAGTCAAAAGACAACTGGAAAAAGTGAATTTATGATGTTTACATACCAGTTTGCAGGGGTCTCTATGCTAATGTGCTGTGCAGAAAAAATGCAAAAATATTTGTGGATAAATGGAAGTTCTGATATATTACAAAAGTCAAACCGCAACCAAAGAAGAAAATTAGTTACTGCAGTAGAGGCTTCCTTCAGATACTTATGAATATCAATGTTCTTTTTGTGGTGGGATTGCACAGACTCACAGAATGTTAGGGATTGGAAGGGATCTTGAAAGATCATCTAGTCCAATCTCCTTGCTATAGCAGGATCACCTAGGCCAAGTTTCACAGGAACATGTCCAGGAGGGTTTTAAACATCTCCAAAGAAGGAGACTCTACGACCTCCCTAGGCAGCCCGTTCCAGTGCTCCGTCACACTCACTGAGAAGTTCTTTCTTATATTTGTGTGGAAACTCCTACATTCCAGTTTACACACCCATTGCCCCTTGTCCTACCACTGAGTGCCCCTGAGCAGAGCCTGGCTTCCATCCCTCTGTCACCCAGCCTTCACATATTTATAAAGATTAATGGGGTCACCCCTCAGTCTCCTTTTTTCCAAGCTAAAGAGACCCAACTCCCTCAGCCTTTCCTCATCAGGGAGATATTCCACTCCCTTCATCATCTTTGTGGCTCTGTGCTGGACTCTCTCCAACTGTTCTGTGACTTTTCTGAACTGAGGACCCCAGAAGTGGACACAGGATTCCAGATATGGTCTCACCAGGGCAGAGTAGAGGGGGAGGAGAGTCTCTGTCTTGATCCATTACCCACCCCACTTCTGATCCACCCCACAAGGTGGCCTTGTTGGCCACAAGGGCACATTTCTGGCTCATGGTCATCCGGCTGTCCACCAGAACCCCGAGGTTCTTTTCTCCTAAAGTGCTATCCAACAGGTCAGTCCCCAACCTCTACTGGTATCTGGGGTTGTTCTTGCTCAGATGCAAGACTCTGCACTTGCCCTTGTTGTATTTTGTGTTAAGCTGGCATTGATCAGTGTATTTCCCTCACATTTTGCCCTCTTGTTCCACTCAGAGTGGGTTGGCAGTGGCACAAGTAGGTGAGTGGGGAGGTTGCTGGACGGGGAAGGTTCTAAGGGAACACAGCTGAGGCTGCAAGGGTGAAACGCAGAGCCAAAATGGAAGTGCACAAACCACGTCAGAAATGGCCTCTTGACCGTTTTCTTTCTGCTCCTTCTTCCCAGAACCCCTTCATGCTCCTGCCTCATGCACAACCCATCAGATGGAGAAAAGTCTTAGTCTTTTACGACAGATGATATAAAGTTCATTGCCCAGTAAAGGAACCTTTAACAACTTATCACTATTAATCAAAATTAAAGCTTTTCAGCTCAAGTTAATGTTCTTTGAGGTATACAATGAGTTTCACAATCTTTTTGCATCACTCACCAAATGTGTCCAGGACCTTGAGCAAGGACTACGCTACGAATAGGTTTACCTTCGCCCATAGCAGGAGAAACCCATACTGCCTTTCCCAATAAATTCTTCTCACAAATAATCAGAATCGTATCTCCTTCTATGCAACAGATCCAATTGAGCAGGACCAGCTCGATTGCTATTGACCAGCTATTTACCAACCAGGTGGCTTCTGCTACATTTTGGTCCCGATTCTTGAAACTTCTACTGCCCATGGCTTTTAATATAGTTTCCAATAAGCCATTGTAGCTCTCAATCTTTCCTGATGCTGGTGCACAGTAAGGAATATGATTATCCACTCGACACCATGTTCCTTGGCCCAGTTAACAGAACAGAACCATGAACATCAGGGATTGGAAGGAACCTTGAAAGATCATCCAGTCCAATCCTCCCACCACAGTAGGATCACCTAGATCCAGTCACAGAATCACAGGACATTAGGGAATGGAAGGTACCTCAAAAGATCATCCAGTCCAATCCTCCCACCACAGTAGGATCCCTAGTTGTGTGAGATTGTTTTTGAAATGGATCCTATGGTCTGATTCCATCCTCCCTGGGGTTCTGTGTCACCACAAAATTTGGCTCTTAAAGGCCAGAACGGTGTGTCAGGATGTTGCATGGGGAGCAGGGTATGTTTCTAACCATCCAGTACTTGCCTCTGCCATGGTTAATACATACCACTTACCCTGGCAAGTTCATGGGAGAGCAATGCAGTCAGTTTGCCAGGTTTACCCATGTTTGTATTTTAGCCATCATCCCCCATACCACAGGGGCTTCATCCGCTTGGCCTGTTTAATGGCTGCACGTGTATCACAGTCATGGAGGACCTGTGTCCTCCCCCAGTATCAAGCTTATCAGTGGGTGGCATCCCTTCCTTGGTGGCCAGGGAGGGGCCCACCTTTGTGTTTCCAGTCTAAATCTGCTTCAGAGATTTTGGCTGCCCAGTCTACCTTGTGGTTGTGTGGCTGCTCTTCAGTAGCCCAGCATTTTGGTACACGGGCATCGATGTGTCGTACCCTTACTTTTAGTTTCTGCAGCAGGGTGGCCATATATTGCCGGAATTCATCAGCCCAAATGTGTTTTCCTTTGCACAGTCAACTATTCTGTTTTCAGTCATTCAGGCATCTCCAGAGGGCATTTGCTAGCCTCCATGAGTCAGTACAGAGGTAGAGGAACAGCCCTCTCTCCCATTCTACAATGTCCAGAGCCAGTTGGACAGCTTTTACCTCTGCAAATTGACTCCACTGTCCTCCTCCCTGTTCTGCTTCTGCAACTTTCCACCTCTGCTGGTTTCCCACCAGGGGACAGGATCCATCTGTGAATAAAACAAACTCTTTTTCCTTTTCTGAGAGTTCATTGCAGGGTGGGGATTCCTCAGCCCAAGTTACTGCCTCATCTGGCGGCGCCTTCAAATCTGTCTCCTCCAGCCAATTAGTAATCATTTTCATTACCCTGGGGTGGTTAAGGCTTCCAATCCAAGGTCTCTGGGTCATCAGGGTAATCCATTTGCTCTAGGAGGCATTGGTGGCGTGATGTGTAGATGCAGTCTCTCCTATAAACATCCAACCCAGAATGGGTACCTGGGGTGCTAGAAGGAGCTGTGCCTCAGTGCTAATCATGTCTGATGCAGCTCAGAGTCCCTCACAGGCAGCTAGTATTTCCTTCTCTGTGATATCCCAGACTCTAAAATCCAAGGAGATGACCTTTTGTTTCCCCTGGTGTCTTCTGCCAGAGGCTCCAGTTGGGACCATGGTCTCTAGCTGTCATGTAGAGTATATTCTTGGTTTCTGGTCCAGTTTGGACTGGCCCCAGGGCTATGGCATGAGCTGTCTCTTATTTGATCTGTTCAAAAGCTGTTTGCTGTTCAGGGTCCCACACAAAACTCTTCTGAGTCACCTCGTAGAGGGGTTTAGCAGTCTGCCTGTACCACTCTGTAGTATATGCAAGTGGATGGACAAAGAGTACCAATTGCTTCTCAAGTGGTACATCGCCTGAGTTCCCTGACTCTGTTTGGGCTTCAGTTTTCCTCTGAGCTCTGCTCCGGGACTGCAGCTTTCCCGCTGACCCCAGACACTCTGGAGCTGTGCCCCTTCACGCCCGCCACACCAAGTCCACCTTCCACCTCCCTGCGCCTTCCTCTGCCGTCATCACTGGCCTGGCAGGTATCCAGACTGAAGCTCTGGTTGTGTTGTTTCTTTGTACATTAGTTCTTTGTCCTCTTGTACCCTCTTTCCTCTCATTATCCCTCTTATTTTCCCCATTAAAATTATAGCACTTTATTTCAGTCACCTTGTCTCCATTATTCTAAAATTCTCCTATTAAAAAGAATGCCCCATGTGGGTACCACCTTTGGCCCTAAAGCTCTATTAAATGTCTCCCTGCCCAACTCTCTAGCCTGTCTAGATCATGCTGAATGCCAGCAAAGCCTGCTGGTGTGTCAGCCACTCCTCTCAGCTTTGTGATTTAAAGTCAGAACTCATAACTGTAGTTCCAACAGGTTATCTTGTTTTGATAGGAAAGGAAAAAATTGCTTGTTAGCTTTTTATGTTTTTTCCTGTTTTTACTTGGCCGTTTTTTAGTACTGCAGGATTCTGACAGCATCAGTGAACCAGCAAAGAGAAGAAACACAAATATTAATTAGGTCAGGTGGTTTAACATGAAAATATAAAGGTCCAAGATAAAAATTTCACAGGTTGAAATTTCATTTTGAATTGTGTAATTGGCAGACAATGGCAATTGACATGAATTGAAAAATGATGGAAGAGGGGGAAAAAAAAAGCCCAAACCACACAAACAATACCTGTTAGTACAAAATGTTTTCAATGAAGAGTATGTTTTCTTACTTCCTGCCACTATTTTGAGTGACCTCTCTGAGAATAGAAGTTGGCCACTGAAAACACATCCATTTTTATTGTTTTCTATACAATAGAAAAGTTATTTGTGTTATTTTGCTTGATTGTTTCTGTGGTTTATGAGGTTATGGATGTTGTCTGCATCTTTAGCAACTTAAGCACAATTTCTCAAAAGTAAATGGACACAGATTCAGTGAGGCTACATTTGCTGAGACTGACATTTCTGACATAGTATCTTTTAGGAGAATATCCTAATTTTTCTGAATTTTTACTTAAAAACACCAATTATTTTCAATCTTTCCCCCATGGTCTATACACTGTAAATTGTACAAGAAGTATCCAAAACAAATCTCAATTTTTTCTGGCAAACCAATGTAAAATTTTTGTCACATTCTCTTCTTCATTTTGATTCCCTGAAAGAAAGGGGCAGGGGGTGAGTCTTCACACGTTCTAGTGAAATCCAAACCTACCCATTGTTTTTCAACACTAAAAGTCTTGCTGCAAGTGAAGATGTGTGGTAACATTTTTTGTCGAGCAACAACTCTGCTCTTGCTATAAAAAGTTGCTTACTATCATCTTTCCTTACAAATAGACACAATGCAGGCTTTTCTTGTATATCCTCTAAAAAGTTGTAGTACTTGCTCTGCTGCCTTTTCCAAGCTTGCAGAAATTATAGATGACTATCCTCATTATCTCAAAAGGTTTCTTAAGAACTGCTTAATTATTCCCATCCCGTCATCTACTTTTTTCAGCTCATTCATTGTATGAAAAAAAAATTCATTCTATGTGTAAGTTAGAGTGATATATCTCTGTGAAAGTGCAAGTGTTGGAAAAGAATCACACCTCCATCCTGTATTTGATTATAATTTATCCTTCTTTGGTCACTCTAGATCTCATTATGTATCCAAGAGGTCGCTTGTCCTCAGCAAACTCCATAACTAAGATACTGCATCTAGGAATCTTAGCAAAGAGCTGAGGAGTGAGTGGGCAGAAAGATAGAGCTGTTTCTCTTCTAAAAGAAATATTTTTTTTTAATTTGAGGTTCAGCAATTTGCACTGTCAAAGAGATTTGCTGCAGAGCCACCATGAAGGGATGTTCCTCAGGAGGCACAAAAGCTTGGACAGTCCATAGCGAACACAAGAACAAATGGCAGATTTAGCAGACTCACTGATCTAAATCCTAAATCCTATCCAGAGAGATGCTAAAACTTTCTCAAAAAGCATAAGTTTTCTTCAGTTTGACTTCATCAACTGAGTCATTTAGCTCTGTGTTGTGCTGAAACAGAGCTATTTCCATGAATTAAAATATGGGTGGTGACTATTAACAGAGGTTTACTGTTGTAAGATTGTTCTACAGAAGAGATGTCTTTGAATACATAAAAATAATCAGAGTGCCACTATTCACATATGAGAATTCATCGCAGACTATGTAATACGTAGGTTCAATGAAGTTACACTCCTAATACAACTGAGTTATTTCTAGACCCAAACCCAAAAAAGGCAGTCAGCACTGATCCTAGAATTGCTGATTTTCTAAGAGCTTTTAATACACCTAATAGTTTGGGTGTCATCGGGGAGCAAAGTTCTGCAGCGTGTGGATTACCTAATAATTCTTGAGACTGTGATGAAAGCGTTGAAGATCACTTGAAAATGGGCATAAAGGCAGAAATCTCACTGCTCAAATTCCAATAGCTTTTGTGAAAGTCAGATTAATAGAAAGAGAAGGAAAGAGACAGCAGGCGGTGTCCCCAGGAAGGGAGTGGCTGCAGGATGAGTTCAGCAGTGATCTGTTCTGTTTAGCCTGTCACTAGTCAGTCAGTATTAAATGCTGGCTGGCCAGTATGTACTGCCTTGACTGGAAACTGGTAACTGGATATGCTGCCTCTGGCCAAATCATACATAAATACATACAATAAAAAAATTGCTTTGAAAAATTTCCCTGTTTTGTCATCTCCCTCTTCCATCACTGCCAAATTCTTCCAGTTTGCTGAAAGACACACATTTTCATTTTTTGTTGTTTTTCTTTTGAATCTATGTAAAGGTTTCAGTGCAGAAGTTGATCTAGATGTCAGGGCTTCAGTTCTTCGTACATTAATTTACATGTGAATCTCTCCCGTGTAGAAAAGCATTGTGTGTACCTGTTCTCATACTGTGGTGTAGAGCTTACTCTGCTTCTGGGCCTCCAAGAAGTATTTTACAAGGGAAATTGTCACTGTACAGCTTCTGAGGGCTGTCAGTAGAAGGAAGTGAACCAAAGACAGCTCAAACAGGAGAACACGTATCCTGCAGCTTGTTCAAGGAAGCAGAGAAGCTGTAATAGATTTAAACCCTATGTGTCATTCATTGTGGTTTATCTTACACATTCTGGAGCAGGCACATTAGCTCTGCATTACTCTTCAATCAAAGCCAAGTTCTTCTCAGTACTGAACACTCACACACTGCATTGCCCCTGTTCAGAAAGATTCCCATTGTCCTGAATAAATCATTATACTTCTTATACATTTTCATTGAATTATGCTCAGCATTTCTGGTGACATGGTCAGGATAATGCTATGGAGAATGACTGCCATTTCATCCTATTCCCTCTTCGTCTGCTGCTGTGAGAATGACTGGGAATATTGTTTAAAGAAAGCACTTCACAGTCAGCATTTTTTCGCCTCCATCCATGGACTTCCCTCATGACCATTTTTATGTCTGGCAAAATGTGATGAAAGCATTCACATTAATTTTAATGACTAACGTAGAATGGTTTCATCTAGGAATTTAATGGGTTTTACCAAAAACAAATGTAGAGTCCTTCACTTGGGAAGGGGAGGGCATTGAGTCAGTCATCAGCAAGTTTGCAGATGACACAAAGCTGGGGGCAGATGTGGCTGGGTTGGAGGGCAGAAGGGCTCTGCAGCGGGACCTCGACCGCCTGGACAGATGGGCAGAGTCCAACGGGATGGCGTTCAATAAGTCCAAGTGCCGGGTGCTGCACTTTGGCCACAACAATCCCATGCAGAGCTACAGGCTGGGGTCGGAGTGGCTGGAGAGCAGCCAAACAGAAAGGGACCTGGGGGTGCTGATTGATACCCGCCTGAACATGAGCCAGCAGTGTGCCCAGGTGGCCAAGAGGGCCAATGGCGTCCTGGACTACATCAGGAATGGTGTGGCCAGCAGGAGCAGGGAGGTCATTCTGCCCCTGTACTCTGCACTGGTTAGGCCACATCTTGAGTACTGTGTCCAGTTCTGGGCCCCTCAACTTAAGAAGGACATTGAGGTGCTTGAATGTGTCCAGAGAAGGGCAACGAGGCTGGTGAGAGGCCTTGAGCACAAGCCCAATGAGGAGAGGCTGAAGGAGCTGGGATTGTTTAGCCTTGAGAAGAGGAGGCTCTGGGGAGACCTTATTGCTGTCTACAACTACCTGAGGGGTGGTTGTGGCCAGGAGGAGGTTGCTCTCTTCTCTCAGGCAGCCAGCACCAGAACAAGAGGACACAGCCTCAAGCTGCGCCAGGGGAAATTTAGGCTTGAGGTGAGGAGAAAGTTCTTCACTGAGAGAGTCATTGGCCACTGGAATGGCCTGCCCGGGAAGGTGGTGGAGTCGTCGTCCCTGGAGCTGTTCAAGGCAGGATTGGACGTGGCACTTGGTGCCATGGTCTAGCCTTGAGCTCTGTGGTGACAGGTTGGACTTGATGATCTATGAGGTCTCTTCCAACCTTGGTAATACTGTGATACTGTGATAATGGGATGCGTCAATACAGGTTGGGTAGTGCCCAGCTAGAGAGAACCTCTGAGGAGCGGGATCTTGGAGTGTGTGCCAATAAGAAACTTAAAATGGATCAGCAAAGGGCCTTTGTGGTCAAGAAGGCAAATAGGATGTTGGGATGGATCAAGAGGAGTGTGTCTAGCAGAACAAGGGAGGTTCTACCGCTTTACTCTGCTTTGGTGAGGCCCCACCTGGAATTTGTGTCCAGTTCTGGTCTCCCCAGTTAATGAGAGATAGAGAATTAATTGAATATTTGAGAAAGAACACCGCAGAGCTATGAAGATGATTTAGGATCTGGAACTGTGTTGTAGTTTGAAAATTACTAACGTTTTCAAATGTACAGCAGTTCTGCTTTCATGAAGAAGAAAAGAAAAAGGAGTTGTTTTGTTTTGGAGGACCCCTCCCCCACACAGGGGACTTGTCCTGGGGGAAGGTGTCACTTGGTCCTGGACCTGCCCCGGATGTCCGTGTTGGGTAGCCTATGAAAAAGCAGAGCGGGCGGTTTGCTTTGAAAGAANTCTCGGCCTACTGTGGAGTGTGGGCGTTGCCCTGTTGATCCAGGGATGAACGTGCCTCCATTTTGGATCCCCCACGTGACTGGGGCTGAGCGACGGATCGCTGCCATTTTGGAGAGACTGGTCAACAGGAAGAGAAGCTGTGTGTCATTTTCTGCCGCTGAGGAAGACTGGGGGTGCTTTGTGGGAGGACCCCTTCGTGTGTAGTTAGAAAGCCGAAGGATTTGAGAATCCTTAAATCTTGGATCGGGAGGACAGAGACAGGGGTTTGTTGTTGGAATGCGTGCCGCCCGCACCGGGGTGCAATTGGGGCGTTAAGGGAGAGGGTGGTGGAATTCGTCTCCGGTTTGCATGCTGTTGGTGTTGCCTAGATCTCTGTCGTGACCCAAGGCCCAAACGATAGTGACTTCCCATGGTATTTTCCTCAGATAGTGTAATGGCATGTTGACGCAGTTTCTAGGTTTGTGTGCACCAACTTGCTGGTTTTTATTTGTTTTAATTTTTTTTTTGTTTCCTTTTCTCTTTGTCTGTATACAGTTAGGTTAATAAACTTTTACCTAGTATCCTAAGCCATTCATTGTCTGGCAAATTTGTCCGAGATGTCATCGAGACCTTACTTGCTAAAACTGGTGGAGAATCCCCAACCCACTACAAACTGCTTATGAGGGGAGATTCAGAAAATTGGGACTTTTTAGTTTGGACAAAAGAAGGCTACAAGTGGATTTAATTACTGTTGTAAATACATGATGGTTGGGTGTCGGAAGAACGGGATCATCTCTTTCCAGTTGTGTCAGACAGGACAAGGAGTAATGGATGCAGAACGCAGGAAGTTTCACCTCGATATGAGACAGAAATGTCTTCACAGTAGAATCATAGAATCATTAGGGATTGGAAGGGACCCCGAAAGATCATCTAGTCCAATTCCCCTGCTGCAGCAGGATCACTTCACTGGAGAAGTTATAGAATCAGAATCACTCAGGGTTGGAAGGGACCACCTGATCATCCAGTTCCAACACCCCCACCATGGGCAGGGACACCCCATCTTAGACCAGGCTGGACAGAGCCCCATCCAGCCTGACCTTAAACACCTCCAGGGATGGGGCCCCAACCACCTCCCTGGGCAACCCATTCCAGGCTCTAACCACTCTCACAATGAAGAACTTCCTCCTCACATCCAGTCTAAATCTACTCATCTTCACTTGGATCCATTCTCCCTAGTCCTGTCACTACCTGACATCCTAAATAGTCCCTCCCCAGCCTTTTTGTAGGCCCCCTTCAGATACCGGAAGGCCACAATAAGGTCACCTGGGAGCCTCCTCTTCTCCAGGGTTATTAACTATTGGAATGGGTTGCCCAGGGAGGTTGTGAAGTCCACTTCTCTGGAGATGTTTAAGACCCATCTTGATGCATTTTTGTGTAGCTTTATTTAGGCCTTTTTGGGCAATTATGCTTTTCAGTTTTCTTGTGTCTCGCTTGAACAGGAGGATTGGACCCAATGGCCTTTGAAGCCCCCTTCCAACCCTAATGAACTGTGTAAACTTTGTGTAAACTTTTACCATCCCTGTTTACGTTATCTGTTCTGTGTCCCTGTTAGTTTAGATCGTTAGCCTGAAGGAGGCAGAAATCAAACATCTGATACAAAGCATTATCAGTATATAGCAAACAGCACTGGTGACGCAGCTGGGAGATGAATTAGTTCCTTACTACTGTTATTCCTGACAGTTTTCTTAATGAATGTCATTTAACGTACATCATTCTGGTTGTTCTTTTTCACTAAGGCCATATATTTGCTGCATCTTTTCTTTTGAAATATTTACAGAGAAAGCATTTCTCTGTTGTTTAACACTATAATATACATCACCACTCAAATTAGGGGGAAGTGCTCTTAATTGAGGAGACTTGTTTTGGTTTAATTCCTTTACAAGCACCATAAGTTTACGTGTTTTTTTTTTAATATTCACAGACTTCCGTTGCTTTCTGTCTTTTGGGGATTTACATTCATGATTCCCTAGGACCTAGGTCTTGCCAGTACTGGAACTGGCTACACCAAAACACCATGGTAAGTGTTGTTGATGCAATTCTTCCTGCCTTTCCAAAGCCGGGAAGTGTTAACACGCACACAAAAAGTTCACAAGCTTCATAGTCCAAAGCTGTTCAACAAAGCTGCAAACCGACTTTGTTTTTCAACCATTAACACTGTGCCCAAAATGGTACTTGTTTATCCTCTTGATTTGTTAACTGTCCCTGAAGACTGAAAACCTTACTTAAACGTCCAGTGGGACAACCGTAGCTCACCAGCCTCTTTGAATTGTTTGCCCAGTGTATCCCAGTAAGTTTCATGGAATAGTCATCTCAGAAAGGCACACTTTATTTCAGCTTGTAATCCTTTATGCTGTGATGGATGGCAACGCGGTTAGGATGAGGGACTGTGTGTGGAGAACCCTTCACAAGTGTAAAAAGAGGACTTGCTGGCCTGGTGATGTAGAAAAAACCCCACATCTCTGCATTTCTTTCCCCCCTAGTTTGTACACATAATATACAACAAAGTGTCTTTATTTGGTGCGAGTATATAGCTACTGACAGCTTTGGACAGACGACCAAAGTAGCCATTTTTAAGGTAAAAATGGGTTGGCATTTGTAAGTCTGTGGCAAATCTCTACTGTGAACACTTGTGCTGAGTATCAGCATTTATCAATAAGACTGATTAGAAAAATCCAACAGGTTTATACAAGAGTTGAGAGTTACATGATCCACAAAATGCAAGATGATACAGTATCTTATATCCCTCTGATCCCTCAATGACTCAAACTGACCTAATAGGAATGGAGTTCGGGGAAGGGATCAGAGATGAAAAAATAAACAGGGACAGAGATAGCAGCATATAAACAGTTGTGGAAATAAAAATAACGGGGTGACTCTCACACCCATGAGAAAGACTATTCATAAGAACTAGAACACCAGACACAAGCCAATGACCTAGAATCATAGAATCACAAAGTCATTCAGGTTGGGAAAGACCCTTAGCATCATCGAGTCCAACCATTAACCCTACTCTACAAGTTCTCCCCTAAAACAGCTCCCCCAACACCACATCTAAGCGACTTTTAAATACATCCAGGGATGGGGACTTAACGACCACCCTGGGCAGCCCATTCAGTGCCTAGGATAGTCCAAAGATGTGTCATTCTTACTTTTTAGCAATAAAATGAATGTTCTCATGAGAAGATACTGTCCTTCCCAGCAGTGTTCTTAGCTTCCTGAATGTACAAAATTAAGGAAAAATGCAAACATAAAAACTGACTTCTGGATTGCAATCATGCCTCACTCAAATGGTGGGCTGAAGAATGGTCATTATCAAAGGCTTACCTGCCAACAGGTATATGAGCAACTGTGACTGAGAGCACGTCTACTTTTCCTTTGATAAACTGAAGAGCCCGAGATCCAACATGAAGTCAAATGACAGTATTCTTGATGTAAGTATGTATTCTCTTATAATTTTAACTCCATTGTGTTTTGAAAAAAGGCTCCTCCCTGTCTGGAGGCCTTTCAAGTCCATGGACTTAGTCTTGACTCCTTTTTCTGAGTCGAACCTGTCCATACCTTCCATTCTCCCAGCTGAATTAGTACGCATATGCGTTGTGCTAAAGAATTCTGTGTTGAGCATGCACTCCTTTAGCAGCATTGTCACCTCTAGTATCCTATTGAGAGATTAGTTTAAACCTCTATCTTACTACATCGTACTGAGAATGTACTATAACTGGAGAGAGATTAAAAATGGTATTTGGAAATGAAATAAAAGGAAGAAACCAAAGAAATGGAGCAGCCTGCCCACTGGTTTTAGAATCTGGATTTTGAAAAGAAATTTTTTTTCCTATTATTTTCATTTTTTGAAAGAAGCTTTCACCGGTAGAAAGAATTTCTGCGCTGTACTAAAACCTGTTTAAAAGCTTGCACAAATAGAAGGCATATGATGAATTTGCATTAGTTCTTTTAAATACTCATGTAAATATATTATTAACAATGATTGATTTCAGGTATTTTAATTACTCACTTTTTCAGTTCTCTCAGATTAATTTTGCTTCCTTTGTGGGTGTTCAGAATACCTAATTGGATTCTGAGATGGGGAATATGTTCAGAGCTTGTCAGCTATACACAAAAAGAAACTTCTAAAACATACGAAACTCAGTAACCCTGGTTAAAACAAATGATATGAAAGAAAAATACAAAAAGCTAGAAGGGCTGAATAGAAAGGAAATGTTCAACATGGTATGCTTTTCTTTTTAAATATAAGAAAAAAGGAACAAATATTGTATTTAAACATGCAGAGTTGAGGTTTTAATAAACTTTGCCTTACTAATGCAACCGTCATCACAGTGATATGCGGAAAGGACAGAATCTGGACAGACTTCTAGGAAACATTGAATAACGAAGCCGATAACGAGACAGGCACTGTGCGTAGTACCATGAGATCTCCTACAGTGTGCTACATCCCTTCAGTGGGACGACGAGCCCACTGGGAAGAAGCAGCATACAGCATTTAGCAGCATCAAACGCTTCGGTCATCAAAATTGTTGAAACGGTTTCACTCTGAGTACATCAGTCATGTCAGCGATATTCCTCCAGGTATATCAATGATGGCAACACTTGGGAGAGGGCTTTTATTGTTAATAAGTTTCCTGTATTTCTTGAATCAAAAAAGGACATGTACCTTTTGACACAGGAATGTGTTGCATAGCTACATCTTCTGGAATTAGAGTGATATGCCTTTGCAGCTGAACCCATGCGGCTGAGCTGTGGCCAAGGGGACATCATCAGGTGGCTCTGTGACCCGCCGGCCTGCCAACGGGGGCTTTGACCTGGTCATCTAGGCTGTGACAGGGAGTCAGGGAGTCTGAGAGGGTCCAGTCCCAGATGACTGTCCTCCCAGTCTGCCCATGACGCCGTATTTTTAACCTTGCTGAAATCTTCACCAAACATATCAGCAAATAGCAGCGGAGCCCCTTCATTTCCCGGCGATCTTTG
>VXBP01008285.1:82501-140903 GCA_013400115.1 Rhinopomastus cyanomelas | reverse complement strand
CACAAGCCCTATGAGGAGAGGCTGTGGGAGCTGGAATTGTTTAGCCTTGAGAAGAGGAGGCTCAGGGGAGACCTTACTGCTGTCTACAACTACCTGAGGGGTGGTTGTGGCCAGGAGGAGGTTGCTCTCTTCTCTCAGGCAGCCAGCACCAGAACAAGAGGACACAGCCTCAAGCTGCGCCAGGGGAAATTTAGGCTTGAGGTGAGGAGAAAGTTCTTCACCGAGAGAGTCATTGGCCACTGGAATGGCCTGCCCAGGGAGGTGGTGGAGTCGCCAACTCTGGAGCTGTTCAAGGCAGGATTGGACGTGGCACTTGGTGCCATGGTCTAGCCTTGAGCTCTGTGGTGACAGGTTGGACCTGATGATCTATGAGGTCTCTTCCAACCTTGATAATACTGTGATACTGTGATACTGTGATAAATAATCTACCTATACTATCTCAACTTTAAAATTCTTCTCAACATCCACTGCAAAGAACATCACAATTTTTTTAATGTGAGACAACTCATTTTTCTTAGTGGCAGAAGAGATCATTTCATAATAACGACTCTCTGTTTTAGCATTTCGTTACATGTATTAAATACCAGCACATCTCTGAAATGGAGAAATGTGTATCTGCTATAGGAATGGGAAACTATCTGATAAAGACTGACCATAGAACTGAGCTGGCAACGCAGGTCTGAATTAGAGATTAAAAGAGTGATCACAAGACCACTGCAGACTCAAAACAGAATAAAATTTTAAGTGAAAGGTGCAAGCCAAAAGCTGGCTTTTCTGTACAAAGCATTTTTCAGACCCAAGCTTGAGGAAAGATCTCTAAAAAATAAGTCTGCAGGTTCTACAACAATAATTTTTCAGTGTACACTTCCCCTTGAAAACTGGATGGGATCCTATGGCAAAACTAGTTGCAAGTTGGTGACACACCTGGTTTATTTCTAAATCCAGTGCAGGTAACTCACTATATCAGCTGATAAGCACAAAACACTCAGTATGGTTATGTGATAAAGAGGATCACAACACATAAACAAGACAGTAAGTCAGCTGAAGAGGCTTAACAGGCAGATGATGGAACTAGTGATAGACAGATCTAGATAGATAGTGTCTAGTAGGACACACATATCAAAGCCTAAATTTGGTACTGACAAAGCTTTTCATTCTCCCAAGATTTCAATAAATTGTAA
Source organism: Rhinopomastus cyanomelas (assembly GCA_013400115.1). Classification (NCBI taxonomy): domain Eukaryota; kingdom Metazoa; phylum Chordata; class Aves; order Bucerotiformes; family Rhinopomastidae; genus Rhinopomastus; species Rhinopomastus cyanomelas. The sequence goes on along the minus strand of VXBP01008285.1, from coordinate 139,722 downwards.
ATTCTTCTTCTATGTAAAGATACATAAGAAAACACTGGTAAAAAGTTTGTCAGAAATATCCTATATTGGGCAAAAAACAACTGTAGATCTGTTAATACACGTTTTGGACATGAACACACAGTCTTTGAATAACGGGCTTTCACCCAGACAGAGATTATGACAGAATTATCATTTATATTATTATAGTGCCTAGAAACTATATTGGCCCACAACGCTTCTTTCAGCAGAATCCCATTCGGAATACAAAGCACTAAATACAAGCTTCAGCACAATGAATTCTGGGATGAGCACGTGTGAAATAAATACACAAGAAGAATCTCTTATTCTTTGCTGAATAAGAACATAGAGGCTTTGGGGTTCCATGAAAACTTCTCACTCTCACAGAGTAACTCCTCTGATTAAATTTTTTCACATACTGACAATCTTAAAAATAAGAGGTAGGCAGAGGAAGGAAGGTTTACCTTTGTGACGGCTTTTGGAGAAAAGGTAATTTCATCCATAAAAGTGACAATATCATCTGGATTAAGTCTGTCAAAGTACTTTGAACACATGTCATATGCATGTTGCCACTCATCCATGGTTTCAGGTACTTTTTTAATGAGATGGTGATCGCCATTCCAAAAAAGTTTTGGTAACCAGACAGCATAAATAGAGCTTGATGACAGCATGCTACCATCTTTTTTAGGAATTTTGGGAGCCAGTTTGGAAATAGATAAGATATTTTGACTTGTGAGGACAGGCCCCAGTATTTCCAGAGGGTTTTCATTTTCATCTGTTAGCTTTTTGTAATTAAGGCCTATTGAAAGAAGGAGAAAGAGGCAAAGTAAAAGTTTAAAAGTTACTCATGGTTAAATCTAGCCAAATGCAACATTCCTGTGTAAAACAATCAGTACTAAACCAGTATCTGCAGAAATAGAGTCTATTTCCTTTCACAGTCTGACATACTGACAGACTGGGGAGGGACATAGGTTTGTGCACAGGAGCATCAGGTTTTTATATCTTGATGCATGCGAATCTGTCAATCCCTGGGTTATATCTTAACTTTACATATTTAAACAAACTGAAAAAGCACATTCTCAAACAAGAATATACCCATGCAGTATAAAGACTTTAAGCTACTCTTTTATTAATATACAGCTTAGAAAACCTCACCTACCTCAAGATGTAAGCAAACTTTAATTCATCAAAAAAGATGTATTCAGATGCTGTAACAATTGGTGCATACTAACTATTTTAGCAAAAATGCACTAGCAACAAGCCAACTAATTAAGGTCAACTAGATACAGGACATGCAGATCCACTTATATGAATATCAATATAATACTAAAGTCCTGTTACTACTTTGGTTCCTGCAGGAAGAAAACTCCTGGAAATTATTCTAGTAACATAAACATTTTATTTTAGTCTTAATGCATATAATCCCTAAGAGGAGTGATTTCTATTGCCACGTTTTTCTTCAGATACCGTGACTTCTACAATGACTTTGATGTTGTTCCTTGATTACTATCTATAAACTATGATGAACACTGAGAACGTTAATTTAGGGGCTAATGCATTGAATTTTTTACTGTACAAGGGGACTAGTTTATGTCTGAGGCATGGTCCTTGAACTTTTGTTTAGAGCAACATTTTAAAAACAGTTTAGAAATCAAAAAGTATCTTAACAGGTTTTCCTTTGATAAGCATCATTGAGCTTGAGCATTTAAGTACATCAATAAAGGTAATTCTTCCTCCTCAAAGATTATTGCCTTTTTTCTTCCTGCAATAAATGCATTTATATAAACTAGCTCTCAAAATGATGCAGTAAAGTTACGAGTTTGATACACAAGGGTGAAATACTAAACAATTAATTAATCCCCACGCAGTACATATTTTTCATTCTGAAACTAGGTTTAGGGTCATTCAACTGAAATTCCAGATACTGCTAATACTTAACTAACAAGAAAACTGAAATTACTATTCAAAATTTCCAGCAGCTCACTTTCATAGGCATTGTCTGATAATGAAACAGGACAAAGAATGTTGTCCTTCTGCAAAAGCAAAAGGGTAACGTCAAGGATAATACACAACACAAAATTACCCTCTTTAAAACACACAAACAAAATGCTTGAAGTTCCTAATGCATTAGGTAATTCAGACTTCTGAAAAGTAAGTATCTCAAGTTCTTTGAGAAAATTCATGTTAAACTTGCAGTGTTATAAAAATTATGCTCTCAGCTTTTTGTGTTTTTTCTTTAAAAGTTCACTGTGAGCCACTAAGAATTTTAACTTGCACAATCAACAGAAATTTGTTTTTAAATACTTTTTGCGTGCTGTGAGAAACTAAACTTCCAGTAATACAAAGAGAAGGTACCTACTCCTATAACATATGATTAATCTACTACATTGCTTGATGTGCTAATAAATTCTCTGATATAGTAATTTGAAAAAAAATTACCTGGAGAGTATAAACAACTAAACAATCATGTCAACCTTCACATAAAAATAATAAATACAGTTATGAAGAAAAGAAATAAGAACTCTCCTACCTGGTGCAACTGCTTTGAATTTCTTCAGGAGCCGGATGTGAGTTTCAGGTGTAATAGAATGCTTCACTACTTCTGAACAACCACAGCTTTCAAGGAGTGTAAAATAGTACAGCAACCGCTGGTGATCTCTGCCTTCAATACTTGGGTAAACATATTTAACCATGTGCTCATGTAAGGTTTCAGGACTGGTTTTCAGAGTCTCAAACAGACCAAGAGTTTGTGCTCTTTCTTCTATTTCCAGTGTTGATAACCTGCATTAAGAAATTGTTGTGGCTATAAATGCTTGGAAGTGCCATGAAAGCGGCTACACATTTGGCAGACAGAACAAAACTTTCCTTTGTATAGTTTCAACATTGTATGGCATTTGGAAAGCATAAATATTGACTATTTATATAGTTGCTACTCTTCGTAAACAAAAGCTAAGTTGCTCTTGTATTTCCTGATCTTGTTACCTTCTGACTTGGACATAGAGATTAATTGTCACGAACAGTAAAGTGAGCAGGATTTCACATCTCTGAATACATCTATATGTAAAAATAGACAAACTGTGCAGAGTATGTGTACATACTTTAAACCATGATCCCCCAAAAAAATCCACACGTGGTTGAATGACGCTAGGCAATCCAATTGCCTGATCAGAAGATCTCCCAATCTATTACATTCTATTTCCTGTAGTTCGTGAGCAACTGTGCATGTTTTGAATGCTATTATTGTTCAAAATTGTCTCTTGCTTACTAACCTATTTCATGTTATTATTCATGTTCAGCAGATTTTATTTGATAATTACCAAGTTGCTTCTCAGTCTGTCATCCCTGAAAGCTTATGAAAATATCAGCAAGTCTTGGGGTGACCTCAGCCTCTCTTGCTGCTTCAGATTTTTTTTATTCCTGACCCTTTTGAAAAAACTGCATTAGCTCTTTCACAGCATGAGTTCAGACACCTCCAACTGACTATAGAAAGACAGCTGAATGCAATCACTCCCTTTTCCCTTCAGCTGAGAGAAAAACAGATGCATAATGAAGTCTCATTTTAAGATTATACTTTTTTCCTACTGACAGTTTTACCTAAAATCTGAGGAAAGACGTAATCTACCATTGACTATCACCTTGGCTCTCCCCAGACTCCAATCATATGCCATGTTAGGTAGTATATTTCATTTGGAAAGCTGGTGTCTTCTAATCTCTTTTGATTTGAAATTGACAAAATTAGAATTTCAACATCATTTTTTCTTAAGTATAAATGCCACATGTAAATCAGTATTTCTCTTTGATATCCATGTGCAAAACATCTCAGTTTCATTTCTCAAGATTATTTTCTTACAGTATATACTGCAAACAGAACCTTCTTTCCATTTAAAAATGACTCTCTGATTTCTGAGGGAGAGTATTATGTTTGACTTATTTTTAGACCTCTAACTTACACAAGTTAGCTTCTTAATCTTCATTTAAATCATTATTTACATTAATATTTTAATTCTCTAAATTATTCTTATTTGGTAACTGTTCTACCATATTAATAGAAATAGGTACTGTTACAGTGGAAATAAAGCATCATTCGCACGAGACCGAACAGATACTGGGACCTGATATAGAGTGTGATGTGAATACTGTATTCTGTCCACACCCAAATTTCAAACTAGAGGACAAATGGGTGTAATTACATTCACAGGTTTTCCATGTGGTTTTGGCATAGGGGATAAGAAAGATTCATTATGCTGTTGAGGAAGATTCTAGAATAGATTCTGTGACAGACAAACAGAATTTCCTACCACCAAAAACCATAAAACACATTTTGAAAATGTTTAGTAATAATATATAGTCAGATTCTTCAGAAGAAACAGATTTCCACTGATTTTTTAAAAGTGTAATTCTAAGCAATTTTCACCAGACTGATATTCACAGAATAAAAGAAAAGCATCATCATCAAGTCATCAAGGCTGAAGTTCATACAAACTATGGAAGTGCCTCTGCTGAGCATCTCTCTACATAAAGTGACTTATAGAAACACTGCATATTCAGGTAAAGAGTTGGTCTTAGTATAAATTTCAGCTCAGAGTGAACGCATAATGAGGCATGCATTATTAATGCCATAATCCCCAGAAAAAAATACACTGTAACGGCCATATGCTGTCAATCAACTTTAAAACGAGATTATGGCACAACAAAAACATGCTCAACAGCACATTATGCTATAATACCTCAATTTGCAAGGCTTTTGTGAATTTCATTACAGGAAAGGTTGCTACTTTGTACTTCAGTGACATTAGAATTCTATGAATAGTAACTTACAGAGGACAAGAATAAAGAAAATTATAGAAAACTGTTGCAAAATACCTTAGGTAATATTCTAGTCCCAAAGAACATCCCAGTGTCCCCATGTTTATATCCTGACTGTCTATTTTGTTTAAAGCACTAAATAATTTAGCAGCATCAAAATTTAGAGAGCATGACTTTTGTTTTCTGAAGGAAGAAAAATCTCAGAATGCTATTTCGTCTTCTCAGATCTTCCACCAACTTCTATCAAGCTTTGTTTTTTCTACCTCATGTTTTATAAAAGGTTTTAATGCTTTTTAATTAATACTTAATGTTAAGAGAGGTACAAATAATGCTGCAAGCTAAAGCTGATTTAGCATTTTAAAATTGGAATCAAATTACTAATTTGATCACGACTGTCTGAAGAGCAGATAGCTGCTGTATTACACAGGGGACTCTACATCACTGTCATCTGAATGCACCATTCAGGCAATTGGCTCAGTCTTTCACCGAATGTGTTTATTCGTCTTTCAGTGGGCAAAAAGTACTTGTCTGGCTGACAATATGTCCAAGATTAAAAAAAAAAAAAAGGCCCTAGAACAGTCCCTGGAACAGAAACAACAAAACTCCCTTCCCCTGTGCTCCCCATCAATACCAGGTCTGGTCCTCCACAATCTTTTAAGCTAGAACAGTTCCAAAGAAGTATTTTTTAGTAGAAGTACTTCTATCAAAAAATAGTTAACAGATGAAAAATCTGAATATGAAGCTCCAGGGTCATTATTTTCTTTGCTGTTATGTAGCAAAGTTCAATAGTAAAACCATTTTAAAAACATATGTAATTATATAAAAGCTATCAATCTTCAGGACAGATTGCATATGTCTGTAGAAATAACTAAAGGTAAGTTCCTACCAAGAAGACAGCACTAAGTAGTCTTGGAAACCTAAACCAAGGAGTCCTAAGATATTTATGAAAATAAAGACTTCATTCTTGCTTTTATCCATGGCTGTTTTCATGGCTGGCTGCAAAAGCATCATATGGAAAAGACAAAAATTTGTAAACCACCACAAGAAACATGGTAACTGAAACCAAAGCCTACCGTGACATACTTTGTCTCATAGGTTAGCACATATTGTGTAAGAGAATCATGTGTATTTTCAGAGATGACAACTTACCCACTGTCAGTGAATAAAAATTCCAGATGAGTCATATAAACTTCCCAAAGTGGAACATTATATTGCTGAGCCAAAGAAACAGCAATCTTGTAGACATTTTCTTCAAGTGTTCTTGCAGAGAAGAGACATGAAAGAAACCAAGGAAAGTTACACCAAGCCCCTACAGACACCACATGAAAACTAATATTTACATTAGAAAAGTAATGATTTCTTTCTGAATTTTCACAAACTAAGCAACTACAATAACTGCTAAGCAAAAACTCCATCACGTGTGCTTTCTTGCATTTGTTTATGCTCAGTGATGCAAGAATTAGGGAAAAAAATTAAGAAATCAAACAAAAATATCAAAGTACAGAGATATTCAAAGACAATGCACCTACTCCACACACATTTCGTTCTCAATTACAATTTCTGCTTTGAACTTTGCACTAAAACAAAAACTCAGTCTCCGTTTCATTTACTAAGTGATAAAGTATGCCGTATGTCACAGCATTTGATTTTATCTGCACATACAATAACTCTGTCCACTATATTCACCCTCTTGAACTGGGGAGTCCAGAGCTGGACCCTCGAATCGAGATGCAACCTCACTAGGGCACAGTAGAGGGAGAGGAGGACCTCTCTTGACCTGCTGGCAGAGGTCAACAATGCAGATTAGACACATAAAATACCAAGAAAGGTCATAATTCTGAAAAATCTTCACAATTAGATAGCAATATAGCTTTTGCCCTAATAGTTTAAAAAAACTCAACATAATCCATACAAAAAACCAAAAAATACTCCCTGAAGAGCAAAAAGATCTACAACCCTCTTGTAATGACTCTTAGTTATTACAATCTCTGAGAAATATGAGGCACTTTAAATTGAATAACACAAGTATTAAAATTAAAGAAACATAGTTTACAATAAATATCAGTATTTATGAAGAAGAAAAAAAGAAAAATATCCCCCGCACTACCATGCATTGTGTTTCAATGGCTGTAGAATTTTGCCTCTGACTTTCCAGAGGGAAAGGCTTCCCTGCACTCAACCTCCTCAAATTAGATTCAACACTTCAATAGAAAGAGAACACCACTTTTTAATCCTCTTACCCTGTGGTACCATGATTCAGTGAAAGGCAAATGCTTTAAACTCAATCTTACACATCTGTAGTTGCTCTTGAAGACAGTGGATCCATTTCCCCCAGTACTTTATAAGCCTTGCTAAAATTCTTTGTCTTAAGAGTGGCATGAAGTGGCAGCATAAGGCTGGTGGTTTAAGGAAGTGATGTTGTATAAATCAAGAACAGTAACAAGCTATTCATTGTCAAGACAACGCTAACAAGAACCAACAGCTGTTATACAATGAGAGCCTGGAAAAACAAAATTGCCTTGTAAAGGGTCTTTTAATGGTCTTTTACACTCCGCTTTTTATGCACAGCCCTTACAGCCTGTCTCTGTGAGCCTGAGGATTGCCAGGGAAATGCCCACACAAAGCTCCGGTGGCAGCACAGTCTGGCCATACATTCTGTGTGTTCCAAGCAGCAGTTCCTGTGGGTTGTTCTTAAGACACTTTGCCTGTGTGCTAGCACACACTTCCCAAAGTATCAAAAAATACGTCTGTGCAGTAGCAGCTGGGATTTTTCTGGCCATCTTCAAGCTCACATCAATAAACATTTGGGAGTTCAGAGTAATTTTTTTTATCTTGTTTTCTAAAACCTCTTTTCGTCATGCACATGCATGTGTTTGCTTACAATCACTGTCTTGAACATTTTAACATCTATCATGTTTAAAGCAGGAAAACAAGAAGGAAGGCACCTGTTGTTTGCTAAGTTCTGAAGGAGCAATGCATCAGGGAGAAGAGGCCGTGTCTACACTAGCAATACAGCACGATAGCAAAAGCATACATGGTGGTTCAGAAGTTAATGTCACCAATACAAGCTAAGTATATATAAAGTGGTTACACACAAGACCTTCTGGTTTTAATCTTCTGGAAAGGGATCTATCTCATATATACCAAAATAATTATAAGACTGCTATAGCACAAGTTAAGGAGTTGAGTAATTTTTCTAAAATGAGTATTTCAGATCAGTGCCATAAAGAAGAAATCCATATAAATCATTAGAATCAACCTGATTTCAGCATTTTAAGAGAAGCAGTGAAAGGCTGAAGACCCGAGAGCAAGTAAATGAGAAAACAAAAAAGCCAAAAAGCTGGCTTCAATAAAAGACTAATTTAGAAACCTTATACAACATAACTGGCCCAAAGTTACGTGGGTCTTGACTTGCTTACTTAAGAATTTCTATTCAGTCTTAATCTGGTTTCCCTAGTTCTTTTCCAGATACATTCTGGGCTCTGTTTTGCACAAATGAGATTGTTAACTGATTGAGAACTAACCTTGATTAAGTCTGCAAGGCACCCAGATCTTTAAATATTTGATAAATAACACACAATGAGGTCTAATGAGAATATACCACATACGGAGGGTAAAACTGACAACTATTTGTTAAGCAGTTTTAGCAAATTGTTTATTCTAGTACGAAGCTGCTTTGTAAACAAGATACCCCAGTCAGGTGTGACTCCTGCAAACAGCACTGCATAAAAGATTAAAAACAAGAGGCACTTATTCATAATTTAAAAGTAAGAAATTATATTGGCCAATTATAATGAATTTGCACAGTTTTCTTTAGACTATGCAGATTAAAAAGCAAGGAAGCTGCAAACTGAACAATTAGCTAGATCTTTGCAATTGCCTAAAATGGAACTACCACGCTCATTTACATGCTGTTAAGTTTAATTATTACTTACTATACTACCACTGCAGATTGGATGCGGCTTTGTGCAACCTGCTCTAGCAGAAACTGTCCCTGCCCATGGCGGGTGAGCAGGTATTAGGTGGTCTTTAAGGTCTGATCCAACTTAAACCATTCTGTGATTCTAACCACTTTATATTGTATTTCCATCTCTACTTACTGTAAGGAACTTTCTCTTACTAATTATTTTTGATAGTTACTCCTCTAAACATTAAGGACTCCTGAATAAAAAAGCAAAAGCAAGCGTGATGCGTCCAAAAGAAATATCTGTAGTAACAGAAGGATTTTTATAATGAAGTTACTACAGATAATCATCAAGTAGCATTTACCTAGTAACTTACTACTGTTGTGGTATGTGCTCAATATATATACAAAACAGATACACATTAAAAATAGCTTGTAAGCATCTTTCATGAATGCAGTGCCAAAATCTAAGCAGAAGCAAAACAGCACCTGACTAGTTAGCAACTATTATTATTCAGCATCTCACATTACTGTCTCTTTACTAACAAATTTCTATTAGAATTGTAGCTACGAGTAGCTACATAGGTGAAAGACTGTTAACACCTAAATATAGTCTTCAAGAGCTTTATGCACAGAGTAGTTTAAAATTATTTTAAAATCTATATTAAAAGCTACTTTTGGCACAAAACACTTCCTCTGAAAGACCAGTCAGACTCAACTGTGATTGTCGTCCAAATGCACAAATACAAGTATAAGTTGTTAACGTGTCATAGATAAAGTATCTTCTTGCAGATGCTAAAGATATTTTTTTAAATGAAAAGATGTACTTTCCTGTACCTTTTTTTTTTCTGTTTTGGATGACCAAAAACCAAAACAAAGGCATTCTAATTATCAGAACATACATAGTGCAGGCATCAGTACTTGTGACTATCAGAGGAAAATATTGTAATATACCGGAGCTTTAACTAAATTACTAAAATAAAATACCGTTTATGAACTTTTTTTAAAAAAACTGTAGCTCGTTACTCACAGTTATGCGTGGCCATACCGTAATAGATGGCTAAGGCAGGATTTCAGGAGGTGAAAGAAACAGATCAGAACTCCACCTATGTTCTGATTTAATTAATTCCTGATTAACTTTATAACTGTGTTTATTAACTCCTAATACCAGCTTTCAGTATAAATTATTGATCCTGTCATTTGAGCAACATTTAAGTGGAAGATGAAACTATTTAAAGCAACTGATCATTTGTTCCTTATAAAGGTCAGTACTACTTTCAATTTACTTTCCTGGTTTACAGCCTACAGTAATTCTGTTTTAAAATAATGAAAACAACACAGACATGACTTACTCAGCCAATCCCAGTATTGTTTCTCTCTTGTACTGTCCGTCTGCTGTGAATCTCTGCACATCCACTCCCTTGCCAAGTCCTTGCAGAATCTGAGCTTGAGTGAAATCCAATAGTCGTTCATTGTAGTAATGCAGCTGCTTTATCAAAGCTGCGATTTCCTCAGGCCAGTCTGTACAGCCATACTGAGTAACATGCTTCGTGACCATCTGAATCAACACTTTTGGATCAGCCTGAGAAAACAATTGCAATCAACTAAAAAATAAGTCATGATAATTTCCACCAAAAGAACTTTAGTTTTTTATAATTGATTCCTGTGTTCAGAACTGAAATATTTGTTTCTGTTTCTGAGAGGTGTTAAATTCCAAGTTTTCTGTAGGGGCTATTTGCCTATGACATTTAGAATTTATCTCTTTTAAATGTTTTAGACTATCCCATATGCTACAAAAATTCAATCAAACTTCCCTAACCAAATTAATAGTAACTAGTACTTCACTATGATCAAATCTATTCATTTTTGAAACTCATTTTTATTAATGTTAAACTAGAAGTGTTATGCCAATAACTTTCCAACATACCAATATACCAACAACCTTTTCCAAATAAAATGCACCAAGTCCTTCCTCAATTACAAACACTAGAATTAAGCTTAGTTTAAAACTATCTCAAAATTTAGAATGGAAGGAATGTTGTGAACTGCTTTATTTTTGTACTGAATTTCTGATAGATTTATTATACAGAATTGGTAAGTAGCTCAGTATGTTGTTTAGCACTGACACTGTCAGAGAATCAGAAGTGTTGCAAGATCCGCAAGTCACACAAGGCATTATACCCTGAAATCTTCAAATAATTAAATATTGATTATTCACAGATTGGGACAAGCTTTGTTTTTGAAATACCTTAATCACAAATAAAGCCAACCTGTCTGCATTAGTTATTATGCCTTGAGTATATATATAATTAACCACTAACTTCTGTAGTCAAAAACACACATAGCAAAGCAAAAATTTAGAACGTGAAACAAATAGTCTGCTTGCTTGAAATGCTAAAAAGGAGCATGTGTCCTGTGGAGCTGTCAGGACAGCTGGAATTGGATGATCCTGTAGTCCCTTCTAACCTTAACTGACTGTATGACTTGGCCTAGGTGATCCTGCTGTGGCAGGTGGATTGGACTAGATGATTTGTCGAGGTCCCCTTCCAATCCCTAATGCTTCTGTGATTCTATGATCTCATGGTCTGGACAGTAGCTATGTCTAGGCAAACAAAAAACATATACTCAGGGATGCCAATTGTAGTTTAAATATTTTCTAAAAGAAACAGCTTTTTCAATGGCTGTGATCTCAAATGTTGAGTATTTTGGGACAAATATACTTTGCTTTCATTAGAATTTTATTTTAAATTAGAAGTTAAACCTATAAACATTATCTAGAGCGCACAGCACAGTAAAACATGCACCTAACGTTTGTACCTTGAGGCATGTTTGAATTTTTCTATGAATTACTGGTGATTCTAAATGGACGTTTTTGGGTGTTTTTTTTTTCAAGTCTTGGCTGACAGGCTGCTCACCAAGTCCTAACAAATGCTACAGGGCATCCTTTTTCCACTCCACATGCCATTTTCTGAAGCCCTCTAAACATTGGAAACTCATTGATTTTATAAAGAGCATCAGTAGTTCTTTCAAGGTTGCTTAGGAGACTAGTAACAGAATAATAAAAACTCAGAAGTGAGAGAGGCAAGCAGAGCAGTGCCTCTACAACACAATTATATCAGCTGGAAACCAATCCATGGCTTATTATGAACCCTGGCATCTCATTTCAGGTCATACACTCAAAAACTGAGCATGGAGAGAGGGAAAAATCAGAGAAAGATGAGGAAAACTGTTTAACATAATTGCCTAAATCCTCTGTACAGTCCACTGAGAAAAATACGTCCCTTTGAAAACCTATGAGGGTAAATCTGCTTTCTTTTTGCTAAGTTTCTCCTTTCTCCATTATGAGCAGCATCTGATGTCAGCACTCTTCTTCCACTTCACAGACCACCAGATTGTTTACAACATACAGAAATACAATCTTGCAAGTATTTGCAGACAAATGCTCCAGAACCCATTATTGAGAAATGTTTTCTGAAGATAAAAAGATAACATTTTAAATAAGCTTCCTGAAGAGCATGCCATTTTTTCATCATAAGACAGAACCAAACTTATGTACGTAAAACAATAACTTATACTAATTGCTAAGACAGGTAGATTTAAACAATTTTATTTTTGGTACACTGTTGCCTTCAACTATACTGGGCAATCACAACCTTTAAACATAGAATTTGTTTAAAAAAACCAATCTGTCGCTTCCAATCATAATATTGTGACCAGCTTGTTATTTTCTCAAATGATATCACTAGTTACAACTTTTATTCCCCATTTAAGTTTCCCTAGAGCCATCTGTGTGAAATCTTCCGTGCTGCCTATTTACTCTTCAAGTGAACCTCAAGGCTACCTAATAATCTTACTTATTTTATAAATAATGCCTGAAAAGATGCAGTAAGTATTGTGTGGTTTTGCTAGGACATCTGTATCAAATTGGCCAGTACCACTTCACTGTTTTTCTTATCAGACCCTCTGCAACTGTTTGTTTCACTACCAAGTGAGAATATAATAAAAACAAGCCAAAAATACCTGGATCAAGGACCACTGTGTGATGCAGTAGCACCACAACAAATAATAATGATGGCAACTGCTACAAGGAGGGAAAGAAGTGGATGGGGTGATCTGATGTACATGTTGTTTAAAGGATCACTGTGATCCTCAGACATACACATGAGGAATGAGAAACAAAAGTAAGTACGCTGATGTTTGTCACCAAGCTACCCAGTTTCCAATAGTAGGTTCTTCCCTGGGTTTTGAAGTCCTGAAATGCTATAAAAAGAATGGCTCTGAAAATTATTAACGAAATTCTTTAAAGTAATTAAGAAGCATATCTTAAAGTAATATCACATCTTTGGAAATAATGTCTTTAGCCTAATAATTACAGGGTTAGAAAATAGAATTGTACTCTCTATTAATAGCCACATAAGTATATTCATACATACATAAAGCACAAAAGGGAATCAAACTCTTCAAACTAGGAGATAAAAGTATGGTATCTGACAGGTAGTAAATTAACATATAAATTCAGATTAAAGAGCAAAATTGGGCTTTTTTATTATAAGCAGTTGCCAAGGATTGTGTTAAACTCTTCCCAAGCAAACTCTTTCAATCAAGTAGTGTATTCTCTCATCCCTCACAAGACACATACTCCAAACTACCACAGCATGTGAAATTAAAAATTAAAGAAATCCCACAGCCTGCCTCATTCACCAGCCTATAGTGATGTGAGACTTTCTAGGATTCTTTTAATCTTTCAAAAAACAATTTAACCCGAGTTGCAGTTTACTGATATGACACACGATTTTCCTTCTCATATTTGTCTCCTTCTGCGGGTTTGAAATGTTTCCTTTAACAGTGCTGCTTGCATAGTATTCACTAGGCATTCAACATGAGCTCACACATGAAAAAATACAAAAAGCTTAAGTGTTCAATATCAAGCAGTGTTGGACTTGTTTTTTCATAAGTCTGAGTATCCATTGTTTAATGTCCTCATGTTTTTAATACATGCATTTTAAAACTTAAGCACCAATACTACAACCAGTAGATACCTCTTTCAATTAGACAAGTTGCTTGTTCTAACAAACACTGATACAGAAAAATCATTCTAGCTGTTATTGACAGTATCCACAAACATCTCAACCATTTTTAATGGAAAAAGCACAGTATAGGGTTAGCAAAATCAGTAAAGACTGATGCTTAATGCAGCATTCATTGGGTACACCAATTCTTTTGACTTTCTTAAAACTGTTACAGGGATTTAAAAAGAAGAACAAATCTCTAGAGCAAGTTCTGTAAATGCAAACCTTGACAAGTTAGCCTGATAAGAAGTCCTATTCAGCTTCCCTTTCTAATGTTATCTGTAAAAAAAACCCCAAACCAACCAACAAAAAAGCACCCAACCAAAAAACCCCAAAGCACTACTACACTGTTATCTCTGTTGCCTTTTCAGAGTCTTTCAGATACCTAGAAATTGTGCGTACGCATACAGCAACTTGCCTTGGCAGATAAATCTTCTCTGTACTTCTAGACAGATATTTTACCATATCTTCTCCTTCTTGATCATTCATTAAACATATTTTAAATAAGGACACAGCAGCAAACATAGGGTGAGTTTCCAGAGAAGCCACAAGAGCTGACCTGAATGCATTACACCCTTAACTCACAAGCCTTCCTAGCACTGCCAGGGGAAATCCCTGCTGAACTACCTGCCAATGCATTTTACTCATCTATTTGAGTAGCACTATGTTTTGTGTTCTAATTGTTGTTAGCAATAGTGAAATGATCTGGCATAGGCTTGCTTGGGAATTTAGAAAAAAGAAATTTAAAAATTGAGACAAAAGCATCCATCTTTCAGCATAATGTTCATATAATTACATGCTATTACATGGGATTTACTGTTACTGTCTATATTGCACGACCAATAAAACTCAGCTGGGGATGTGGGGCCACCTGATTGGATGTAGTATTTATCTGTCTTTGACCTTTCCCGAAGAGTCACACCTGTGAATCCCTTGAGAGTCTGTATGCCAGGGTAATATTTTAAAAGCAATATTGGTTTTAAAGAGATAAGAGGTTATGATCTCACAATGTCTGTACCTTGATCCCTAAAATAATTTTCAATTTCAATTTTTTTAATGGAAATTTCTTATTTAATTTTTTTTTTTATTAACATCTCTTTAAAAGATGTAATTTAGCTACAGACATTGGGGGGAAAAGAAATTTAGTCAGTTTTTCTCCTGTATGTGACACAGTTTTGGTGTCACAGTTCAGGATTTTTTTGGTGATGTTTGTTTTCCAAATTGCAAGCCAAGATGCTGTGCCTCTGTAAACAAATACAGGTTTAAGCAAACACAAGGGGTTTGGACCTTTCTGTTTTGAGTTTTCAGCTCTTCCTTCTTCACTTTGCTTTTCATTCATGTCGAGAGACGACACAAGGCACTGAGGCACAGTGGCCATCTTGCCTTGGAAATGTGGTGAGGAGAAAGAGAGTGAGAGGTACCTCAAGGATCAGCATAAGGAAAGTTTTGTCTGAATTCCATGGTTTGCTGACAGAGAGGATGCTCTCCCCTTGTTTGTGTTTGTAGGAATCAGTATTTTGGAAATGGACAACTGGCATGGAAGTCCATGGAACAAATAACTAGACTTTAAAACGCCACTGATGCTGACAGACCTGTACAGGAACTTGATGGACACCATGTTTCCACAAGAAGCAGGAATGACTGGAAGTCTCCTCCCTTTGGGGACTGGAGACTACAGTTTGACTCTGTTATATAAAAACACATGATTAATCTCTGTATGTCTTTGGGGTTTTTTTGGTGTGGAGTGAATTCTTCATGTTGGTTTTTACATGGAGTGAATTAAGTGTTTTGTTGTTTCTCCCAAATCAAGTTAGTTTTGGTTTTGCCTGCAATTTATGAGTGGTTTCTGAATTCTTTTTGTTTTGTTTTTGTTTCAGTCCATGAAATAAATTAATTGGTTAATTTTGTCTTGGGATAAAACCCATGACATACAGTAGGAGAGAGAAATAACAAGCTCTATTGTAAAAGCACCAATGAGATAATATTAGATGATAGATGGGGTATTCGGCTTGCTTACTCATTTTAAGACTAAGAATCTTTCCAATTGTTCTAATGGGGAATATTATTCTTTTAGTTTTGTTTTCAATATAAACTATGTTCAGATTGTAGCACACAAATTATTAGGAACATTGATAAGGAAAAGATGCTTAGATTAAGGCTAATCTGATCATAATCAACCTAAATGCGTAAGTGAATGCCATGGACTTTTCTGGACATAAGTTGCAAAACATTTCCATCACCTTTTGAACTGTAATCTTTTGGTAATGGTCAAAAGCTGTAACTGCAGTGAGCCACAGGAATCCAAACAGGAATGCAGAAGACATGTTAAGTTATTCCCAGATTCTTGTAACACCAGATTTGTTCTAAACCATTTTCAGTGGTTTAGAGA
This sequence comes from Rhinopomastus cyanomelas, assembly GCA_013400115.1. Classification (NCBI taxonomy): domain Eukaryota; kingdom Metazoa; phylum Chordata; class Aves; order Bucerotiformes; family Rhinopomastidae; genus Rhinopomastus; species Rhinopomastus cyanomelas. Next base: position 123,557 of record VXBP01008285.1, on the reverse strand, counting down.
TCATGCTACATACACAGAGTAAAACAGTTAGCAAAACTAGGAGATGACAGCATGTGAACAAAGGAAGAGACATCAGGAACCAAGGTGTCAAATTCCTGTTACAGACACAGTTGCACTTCGATCACTACCACTACCCTGCTTCTAGTTGTTGCCCATCTCCAGAACCTCTAAGGGAACAGAACTACACTTCTGTAAAGGACTTACATTTACAGGAGAAGAGATGAGCTCTGCTTCATCTTTGTAGCAACTGCCACAATCCCTGCACTATACTTTTGATGGAAGGGGAAACAAGGGAAAAAAAAAAAAACCAGGGAATGAAGAGAACACACTGGGAACACTTTTTCCTCACATATCGAAGCAGGAAAAGATGACTTACAGGAAATAAATATTCACTCAATAAGTAAAATCCATCCCTCCATAGAACAGACTTTCATTAAATACCAACGCTTGTCCTCAACTGGATCTGTTGTCCCACTACTAGCCAAGAGTACAATAACGTATGACAAAGCACCATATGGATTTGACCTTTTAGATCAAAACTGCCATCATCTGATCTGCCCAAAGCAAAAGATAAAATGTATGGCTGAGATGGAAGGCCAGAACGTCTGAGAAAAAAAAAACCTTAGTGTCACATCGCTCAGGTTCCATTTTCTTTCTCTCTCTGCTGCTGAAGCTGTACGTATTGTTGGGTGACAACGGCAGTTTGTTCACGATCAGCTTTCATAACCACTTTTAAATGACTACAGGAAGCTTTAAATTCTTAGGGAAATTAGTGAAAAGCAAACATGTACATCCTCAGTGAAATCAGAAGATGAGAGAATTACAAAGGGAACACAAAACCATAGCTCAACAATTTCTTAATAAGTACAATTTCAATGAAATTTGCACTACTGATTTCATTTCTAAGTCTTGCCTTCTCCCACTACAAGGCAATAAAGACCTACGATAACAATTTGTACTGCACACATACAGTCATGAATGACATTTCCTGCAAACATGTTTTGTTGCTTTACGAACAGAAATACATTTGGAACACAAAACCTACAAAAGACTGGAAAGTAACAGTATTTCAAAACTGGAGCCTAAACAAAACACATCATTCATTTTGATGAGTTTTGTGGGTTGTCTGGTTTTTTCTTTAGAAAGAATGTTTTATGTTTTGAAAAAGCAATGCTGAACCTTAATGGTTGAAAACTGAAATACTTGGAATAGGAAGGCAGCACATGCCACTGCTACTTCAAGATCATTATGTTGGAAATTTAGTGAATCTTGTAAGGACAAGAGGTTGTCCAAGACACAGGTATAATTAAAGATATGACATCCCAGGTATATTTGCTCTCAACCACACTCCCAGAAGATATTTAATAAGAAAGAATCGAGAGTTAAGCTGTTAGTTCTGAATTATTAATCAAGTGTTCCTAGTATGCAACCTTGAAATGGCATTACCTGCTGTTCTTATTTCTGCTTTAGAAAATACACTAAAAATGTTATTAGAATTTGGCTATGCAGTGCACAGCATCTATTAGAACAAATCCTGCACATTATGAATAATTCTATTCACGGAGGTACTACAATTACTGGATAGAATTAACACAATATTTAGAATCAGAAAAAAATGCAATAAACACATTTGATTTCATTTCTACATTTGCTTTAAAGACAAACAGCCTCCCATCACAAAATTCAGCTACATAGTCACCCAGGTTACCTGCCGTATTTACTGACTATTGAATGTTAGTATCTGCCTATTAGTTCAAAAACTGTTGAATTTTTTTCTGAAGATATTTTAAGGCAAACTGCTAACAGATGAAACCTGGTTACAAAAGCAACAGAGCATCTTTTAACAACCAGCAGAAGAAACAGTAACAACGAGATTAAGCTCAAAAAAAAGGACCAGGTATATGCTAAATCAACACAGTCTCCGATATGGTACTGCTGCAGGGGGAAAAAATGCAAGAGGCTCTTATTAAGCAACAAAACATAAAAATAATTTGAGTTGTCCATGCAGTTGTTTCTACAATTACGTTAAACGACTTGTGTCTGAAGGATTGAATAAATTGCTCTATTGCTCTGCTTTAAACGCTTTTTCTGCTTTGTTTTTAATCAGCTATTCCAGCAAAGCTGAGGAATAATTTGTCCCAAGAGAAAATGTTTTCATAGTTTCTGCCTTGTGTTTTCTTACTGACTTTCTCTTACTGAGTGAGATATTGACAAGTGAGGTTTAGGTAGAAAAATCTCATTTCATCATTTCACCTGACAGCTGCTTTGGTGGAACAAAGACATAATATATAAAAGGTTAAAATGTCAACTAAAAGACTATATCTGAAAATAGAAAATTACTGCACAGTTTTGAGGGAAGTGCTAAACTTCATAGTACATAATTCATTTCCCATTTGCAGTCACGCACTACCCTCAGTAATGTCATCGTTTAGGTAATTATCCTAATCTTCTGTCTATCACCCCTTTCTCTTAAAAAAGAAAAAGATCATTCTGCTTTCTCTTGGAATTAATTATGTTATTGCATATTCCTTGAGGATATGTCTTGAATCTTGATCTGCATGGCAGCAGCTAAAGTTGTATATTGACTCTGGGACAAGCATACACTGCTTCTGTAAAACTTCGGTACAACATAACACAGTTTTAATTTATGTACAGTGCTGTATCCTTTTAATTGAGCCAGTTTACCTGAATGGTTAACTGAAAATATTTCTGTGTGCTATTAACTTAAAGCTTGAAAACTAAATATTCTATGAGCTACAAAACACAATTTCCTCTTCCCTAGCAGTTACTAAAATGCCAGAAGTTAAATATTTGTTTAATTTCAACCCTTTTGATTAGAAGCATTAATTTCTCAGAGATCCAAATTCTCTTATTGTAATGTATGTTTTCATGAATAGCTTCTTAGGACACATTTATAGAGGACAATTTAGCATTCAGAGGTGAAAAAACAAACAAAAAAACCAAAAATTAAAAAAAGCCTGAACAGCCAGACCACCAGAAGTCAAAAGAGATGGAAGAGCCAGCTCTTTTACTTAATGAGAATTCTATGTTGTCTGAAAATTCACTCACATTGTTAAACCACACAAATAAAATTTTGCTAAATTATTTTGTGTTTTAAGGTTAATAAAAAACTTCAGTCAGGCTGCTTGCAAAATTCATGATGCACACTGACTTGAAAAATTAGTTATAGAAGCACAGAAAAAGTAAAAGCATAAAGCAAATTGACATGAGAAAGTTGGCTTCAAAATGTTGTTGATCACCTTTCTACTGCTTCTCAGAGAGGAACAAAAGAAGGAAAGCCTTAGTGCCTAACCCAACTACTTCCTTTGCATGAAAAGCCACAAATACATCTCAAGAGGAACACAGACAAGCTAGACCTCAAACCCCTGCTGAAATTAAAGGCTGGTTTGAAGATACTCAGGCTGGCTCAGGAACAACACAGGCTCTGTTTCCAGAAGTAGGATTTAACAGATTAGTTTACGTAACCGTTCAGAAACAAAAATAAACAATACTGCAACCATCTATTTTTCTTATCAGAATTTCTCTTGAAGAAATAAAGCAAGGGGGGAAAAAAACCCAGCTATTTAACAATACTTCTTTTCTAAGTCACTTCCAAGTACTTGCTCCCATTTGGGGATGCTCAGTAGTGCTGTGTGTGTAAAAAACATGAGGAATGTGAAATGCTACTTTATCTGTATGAAACAGAACTCAGCCAAAGGAACACATCTGTCACAGTTTGACTGAAATGTCACTAATTACTGGATTACTATTCCAGGGATCATACTGAAGATGTCCAAAGACTTTCACAAGGACCGTTAGTTCAGGTGATCTTACGTGAACTTTCAGCCTTCAAACACACCTTATATATTCATACATTTTCAAAATGTGCATTTATCTGTTGAGACATTGAGAAATAAGGAAATGAGTGAGGAAAACTTAATTTCTTTTTGGCATGCCACATTTTGTAAGAGGACTAAAAAAGGAACTGGAAAGTGCCTTATAAAGAACAGTAAAGCTGATAACAAAAGGTTCTGAAAAGCACTGGATTTAGAAAGAGAAGCATACACCAAATTATGTAATATCTACCACCCCTCCAAGTAATAATGAGCATCTGAATATGTACAAATAGCTCAGTATATAAAATGGTATGAAGTGCTAAGCATAAACGGCAGTACAAGAGTCAAGCAACTTAAAAACCAAGTAAGAAACCTTAATCTGATGCAGCACATACAACAGAAAATTCAGACTAAAGGGGAGAAATCTCACTGCCGAAGGAAACTGAAACACATGACTACTGATGCACAAATCAGTAAACAAACAGAAGAAAGAGAGGCCAAAGAGAAGGTAAGTGCTTAAACTGGGACTTACAGTAGTAAGGAAGTGTTCATGTTTCAAGTTTTACATAAGCCAACAATAAAGAGCGCTACTCTTTTATCACATAAAACATTTAGTGTTAACCACTGCCTTTATGGACAAAATGTTTATCATTGAGAAAGAATCAGACCAGACTGCCTGAAACAGCACACCAATTTTGTGTGCTAGTGTTATTAGACTCCAGTAGAACTTCACATACACAAACACAATTTGAGATTAAAAATACATACATGATTTCTAGTGAGTCAAGTTCATTACTTAGGAATGTGACAGGATATCATTATTATTAAAGAAAAAACAACAAGCAACCATTAAATGAGCATTTGATTTCCAGTAAGAAAATATATAGAATTAACTTCTAGCTGTACTGCGATGCCACAGAAGAAGTTTAGAGCCAGTACACTGCGTATAACATGGGTAAAACTGGTAGCCACTAAGAGCCACATTCTTATACAGTATTTATTTCTAGTTCAAATGTTTTCATTTTCAGAATATCTAAATATTAAATAGATAAAATATTATGTAATACAATATCTAATCTAAAGTTGTAGCACAAAGGACCAGAGCTGGGAGTTCTGCTTCTCTGGTTAAATAAAACTGCATTTATAACTAAGGTCAAACTTATACAAATAGACAACAGAACTGCCTTGGGAGACAGGTCATCCCTGCAAGATGACCACACATCCCACAAGATCAACACTATTTCTATGTATGAAATTCCATGGTCAGAGCACTCTTCTCTTGACCTTGATTTCAGGCATGAGAAAAGACAAACATATCGACATGTAACAAATTAAAAACTGACCCACTTGCTGTTTTGCCCCTATGGGAAAGGCAATGAGAGAGAGTAAGACGTGCATGACTTGTTTGTCAGACACTTAATGCACGTAAAGCCTACAGATGCCACTGCAGTGAGGGCACTACAGAAAATCCAAATAGGGTCCTGCAAAGGAGGGTGTCAGTAGACAGAATAATGGACCAATGACATGAATAAGGAGGTAACAGCATAGTTACAGAACAGAACACGCAGTGGCTGTGGTACAGAGATATGAAACAAAAATAAAACCAGAAAAAAACCTCTACTTGGTAGACTGTGAATTTACCTAAGAGTGAAAGCAGACCTAATTCTGCATCTTCCAGAGACACTGATAGAGGCTTCCCTCAGCAGCAAGCAACAGAAAAGGGAAGCAGGTTAAGTAAGCGCACAGGGCACAAGTTCACAGTACAAATACATCCTTTCACCAGAAGCTTTTTCACCAACTCTAAGCTGCATCAAAAGCATCACTAAGGAGAATTTCTAAAGTTGCAATGAACAGGACAGAAATAACTTCCATTCGAAAAAAGAATTTAGCAGGTAAGGGAGTAAAACACACATCTTAGAATTTTCAACCAACTGCAACTTTCCTCACTCGTTAATTGCAAAATTCCTAGTCCCCTCTTCAAATTAACAGTATTTGTGAGAGCTGTTGATTGATGATCCAAACAAAAGCTTGCCTATAAATATTTGAAGGGTGGGTGTCAGGAGGATGAAGCCAATGTCATCTAGTGATAGGACAAGGGGCAATGGGTGTAAGCTGGAACATGGGAGGTTCCACATCAACATGAGAAGGAACTTCTTCACAGTGAGGGTGACAGAGCACTGGAACAGGCTGCCCAGGGGGCTTGTGGAGTCTCCTTCACTGAAAACGTTTAAGACCCGCCTGGATGTGTTCCTGTGTGGCTTGGTCTAGGTGATCCTGCTGTGTTAGGGGGATTGGACTAGATGATCTTCCGAGGCCCCTTCCAATCCCTAATGATTCCATGATTCTATGAGTCCAGCTAAAGTCAGCAGAATATTCCTCTCAAAAACCACATAAATAAGCATTAGATTAATAGCATGAATATAGAGATGTAATGTATTAATTAACCTCTGGGCAATTTAAGCTTTTTCACTCCTTTCTGGAGCACACAATTTCCCAGATGGATTAAGTCTTATCACATCATCAGGACAGGATACATGAGAAGATAAACTGTTAACAGCAAAAACCATCCAGCATATTTTTGCTCTGCTGTACTGCTGTTCTCCATCATCAGAGCAAGGAAGTGGAGAGCTGTGAACTAGAACAGCAATGGGGAGACAGTCTTGATGCTACGCAGGCGAGGTTCAGCAGCAGCCAAAACACCACCATGTTATCAACACACAAATGCAAAATGGGAGTTCCTATGAAGAAAGTTAATCCCACACCTGTGAAATCCAGACCTAAACCAAAAAAATATATAGCTTAGCAAAGGATAAGGAGTCTTTTCAAAGCAACGTTTTCCACTGCCAGACTATTTCTGGAAATGTTCTCTTCTTCTAGTGTTATTCTTACAGACCTCTACCTGTGGTTTTATTTGATTGTAGAGCTCCTCTAGTGTCTTCCTCAGGACAAGAAACTAATAGAGCCCAGATGTCCTAAATTACAGTTGATTTTTTATACTATTATAATAGTTACAATTAAAAATTGTTTGTATACAGAACTAGAGCAATACTTTACACTCAAATCCCTTTGATAATTCCTATTTCTGATGAAATTGTTGCTTTGCTTTAAGAAGAAACAGATTTGCTTGTGGATGTCAACAGTACAAGGGGAATAAGTCAGAATTTCTGCAAATCTCTGGTTCTGTTTAGATATGTGGTTACTAGCTGTCAGTACTTCACATCACAGTAAAAAAAATATTTTTTTCTAAAATTCCAGCCTTCATGTAATAACAGACTCAACCATTTCTTCAAAATGTCCTTCTTGACTAGCTAGCCACTTTCTTTTTCAGTGGAGGAGTAACTCTCTCCCTTCTCCCAACTAAACTCATAACACAGCTGCCATGTTCATTCAGAGAATATTTTTCACACGATGCCATAATGACGCGTGCTGCTGTCAAAGATTTATACAATGCTATTTTAAAGTAAGCACAGAAAGCGTGTATTTTTTTCCATGCTTCTATACAGGTTCTTTTAAATCTTGCTACAGTTTTCAGACAGGATACTTGATTCCCTGAACTACAGAAATCACACCTACTGTGAATTAGATGCTGTTAAACAGAAATATATACTCAGTGATGGTAAGGAATCCCTGTAAGTATGTGGCTGAAGTGCCGGATTTACATCTTAGGTTTAGAACATAGGTAAAAAAAAGGATTGCATATAAACCATCACCCACAAAAACTCTGGTATCTTCCAAGATTAATGTGTAGCACTGAATTACAGTTACAGGCCCTAGAGACACGTTGTATTTAGAGAACAGTGAGAACATAAAGGTGATGCACGACACCACTGGCATGAGCTGAAAGACAATCTACTATGAAATGACATCTACAATAGAATTATCATCTTCATAAAAGTTTATACGGTAGAAGTTTATTTTTTCTTTCCACATTTTTCCTAGGAAACACAAAAGTTAAAACTATGGCTAGGTTATTCCCATGGATAACAAGTGGTATGGCATACCTCTAGGATTACCTGTTCTGGCAGGGAAGCTGGACTAGATCTCCAGAGCTCCATTCCAACAGCTACCATTCCATGATTCTACGACTAAAGAAACCAACTTACAAGCTGCTGTGATTTGAAACCATGGGTTTCTGGTCTTTGTGCTTTTCTTCACAGAAACAGCTTTGCTGCCACCTTGCCCCCTTCTGGCTGCCATTCAAGCCTCCTGTTGTGAGGGTGGGATTGCAGCTGTGGGCAGGGAAAGTTTCCCCCTATTTAAGCCAAAGGGCAACTTTTGCAACATTCTCTTTTAATCTTTTGATGAAGATGTCAGAAGCGGTGAGCTACAGCCTCCTGGCCCCCCATGCTGCCTGTACCCATGGGTAAGAGAGCCCCCAAGCTCTGGAGGAGAGCTGCTGTGGCAGCCCCAGACACCAGTGCCATCTTGGCTTTGTTCTTGCCACGGGGCTAGTGACAGTGAATGTATTGTCCTGTAGTCTTTTCTTACTGAGCATTTGGGCCTCTTTTTTTTTTACCTCTTGCTTGTGCTATTCGCTCACACAATTGCTTTCAAAAGCTACTGTTAGAGATAGGAGGAGGGGCAATGGGTGTAAGATGGAACATAGAAGGTTACACATAAATATGAGAGGGAACTTCTTCACAGTGAGGGTGACAGAGCACTGGAACAGGCTGCCCAGGGGGATTGCTGAGTCTCCTTCTTTGGAGACACTTAAGACCCGCCTGGATGTGTTCCTGTGTGGCTTGGTCTAGGTGATCCTGCTGTGTCAGGGGGATTGGACTAGATGATCTTTCAAGGTCCCTTCCAATCTCTAATGATTCTATGGTTCTATAATTCAACATACATAATTCTTTAACCAAGCAACTTAGAATCCACTGCTTGTCAGTCACATGTAATATTTTATGAAGATAGAACAAGATATTTAAACAAAGATCATGTAATAAAGTGATAAACTACATGGTGCTGTTGATAAGATTTTATTAATCTATAGAATCAGCAGTTAGGAAAAGACCCTTGGGATCATCGAGTCCAACCATTAACCCTACTCTATCCCTAAACCATATCCCCCTCCAATACCAGATCTAAAAGATCCTTAAACACATCCAGGGATGGTGACTCAGTCATTCCAGTGCCTGACCACTCTTTTTGTGAACAATTTTTTTCCTAGTGTACAGTCTAAACTTACTCTGTTGTAATTTTAAGCCATTCCCTCTTGTTCTATTGCTAATCACCTGTGAGAAGAGACCAGCACCAACCTCTTCACAACATCTTTCAGGTTGTTGTAGAGAGCTATGAAGTCTCCCTTTAGCTGCNAATATTTTATGAAGATAGAACAAGATATTTAAACAAAGATCATGTAATAAAGTGATAAACTACATGGTGCTGTTGATAAGATTTTATTAATCTATAGAATCAGCAGTTAGGAAAAGACCCTTGGGATCATCGAGTCCAACCATTAACCCTACTCTATCCCTAAACCATATCCCCCTCCAATACCAGATCTAAAAGATCCTTAAACACATCCAGGGATGGTGACTCAGTCATTCCAGTGCCTGACCACTCTTTTTGTGAACAATTTTTTTCCTAGTGTACAGTCTAAACTTACTCTGTTGTAATTTTAAGCCATTCCCTCTTGTTCTATTGCTAATCACCTGTGAGAAGAGACCAGCACCAACCTCTTCACAACATCTTTCAGGTTGTTGTAGAGAGCTATGAAGTCTCCCTTTAGCTGCCTCTTCTTCAAACTAAACAGCTCCAGCTCCTTCAATCACTCTGCACTCTCTCCAGCACCTCAATATCTCTCTTGTATTGAGGTATCTTACCAGTGCCAAGTACAGGGCGACAATGATCTCTCTACTCTATTTGCTTTCTTGGCCACCTGGGGACACTGCTGTGGCAACTGGAGTAGACATAGTTGACTCTTTAACATCTCTGTCCTTATTGTTAGGATTTACTCTTTCAAAAGGCTTCATAGCTTTTTCCTATAAAATCAGACTATTTTAACAAGCTAAACTACAATATAATAAATCTTCTTTTCTACCAAAGGTGTCTCACAGCAGATGGAACTAGACTCAAAGAAAGGTATTTAACAAACACGTATTAATTCTTCAAGACCCACACAGTCTATAAGCCACATAAATTTCAGTTGAGGGCTAAATTTTCCATTGGCTTCCAAAGAGAAGGTATCAGAATGCAAATCTCAGCAGGAACATGAAAGGCTGACTAATTGCAGAACTGAGTGGATACCAAAACACACTTTCGTCTGTAAATCAGAAATTAATCTGAACATAGAAAAAAAAAAATCTCCTCCCTCATGCCAACATGGTGATTAGTGGTCTTTCTTTTCAGAAAACTTTTAACAGTAAGTGTTCTTTTAGCTGCAATGCAGAGGTAGGCTAAAAACAAAAACAACAGTTCAGAGAGCTTCTGTACAGAAGGAAAGAATTGGTGTCAATTCAGAAAGACTCTCTTGGAATGACAGTGTTTTTACTTGGGTATCTTAGTGGGAATGGCAGTTGGTACCTTATTATGCTTTTGTATTTCACCTCTTTGATTTAGTTCAGTTTGCCATGTAACTGCTTTAATCACCAGCAATGCATAAGCAGAAAAGTTATGCCATTTCAGAAACACTCGTCAAAGGAAATCAACAAATTCATCAATGAATGAGGATGAAGTTTCCAAACATCTGTTTGTAGCCTGAAATGCAGAACCACACACCTCCAGGAAGGCTACAGAAACTTTCTGAATAGCACCTTTCTTGACTCTTCCTTGGAAATACCACACTGTATCAGCACTGCAAGATGACAGCTTAGGCTGTGCTCATTATTGCTCAGTGTTTATAAATTACTTTGAACACTGATACTATTATAGGTACTATTACCTATAAATGGCACTTGGCATTGTGCTTCAAAAGCTCTTCCACAAATCATGAAGTATTTGTCTGTTTACAGCACTGAGGAAGAATAATTACGCATAACTTAACAGGCTGCTCACAGTGTAAGTCAGATCAATTCCTTAACAGGCTTAACTCATGTACTGACTTTTTAGAATAGCTTTAATGCTGCACATTAATGAATATGGCTTTTAAAAGAAAGAGTACTAACCCTGTAGAGAGGGTGGCATTTGTCCTTGAAACATGGTGTCAAACGAGCATAGATCTGCAGGCTATAGTAATAACTTGCCAGCTGGAGAGATAACACAGAATGTAATTGCTTTTCAAAGCATTTATTGGCATCTACCACCTAGGAGAAAGAGAACATTAATTTAGATGAAAGAATTAGCAAGCATACAACATTAAGTGCATAAACTTCCTAAAAAGCTACTTGCTGTTATTTAGAAATGTCTCTGATCATGTTTTCCTGGCACAGAAGTAAATCAGTAACCTACACACACAGAAAGGCAATTCTACATTATTATCTTTTGCCCCTCTTGTAGAAACACCTATAACCAAAATAACTTACAACTCCAGTTTTGCTGCTTCAATAAGACAAAGTTATTATTGATATTTCTGAGGTATATTAGAACCATCAGTCAGGTGACCCAGCTGCTATTTTAAGTAATAAAATGTACCTTTTCACCAATGCTCATAAGCTGGTTGAGTACTTGCTCACTGTTTCCTTTAAAATGTACCAACCCAACCTATAAAACAGTCTATTTAAATTAATTCAGAGCCTTAGATTTTCAAAGTCTAAGAAAATTACATTTTGACATGCTATGAGAAGTCTTTCCTGACAAATGCATACAACATACCTGCGGCAGGGCAAGTAGGTAGGCAAGAGACAAGGCCATGTCATTTGGTAAAGCATCACTTGCAAGTTGTAGCAGAACTGCAACATATAGGGAGGGGTAATAAAGCTTTGATTAGTGAACCATCTAGCCTTGTCACCAAATGAAATATTTTCAGTGTAACTGTATTTTATTAGATACTGGCTTGAAGCACCTTTATACATACTTAAGCACTTATCAGTGCAATCCAGAAGCAGATCACATGTAATTAAACTGCAGTATGTTTTACCTTGACTTCCAGGCAAAGTGCTTTATGCATTAACCAAACAAGAATGAGACCATGCAGTAACAGATGCTAAATGAATCCACTAAAATATCAACTGTAATTGATATATTACAAATAAATCTTTTGCTTCTAAAACCAAGACAGTCATGTAACGGTGTAAGCATTCAAAGGTACCAACTAGAGAAATGGTACAATATATCTTCTCTTTAAGCCTTAGCTCTAATTCACTCATTAGCGAACACAACAAACCACATTAAAAAACTTCTGTCTTTATCTTAAAAAAAGAAGCTGCATCAGATGAATTTAAATAAGATCAGTGGAACACAAAAGCAAGGGTCTAGCATGTACTGCAAAGAGAAATAGCAGCGAAACATAGTCAAAATTACTAGTCTGAAGAATAATTATTCTGTTTATAAAAAGACTTCTGGTAGCATTAACAACAAAAACCTACTGTTCCCCCATTACAGATACCAAATTTGGGGGGGGTTGCTTAAAAACATGATGCACATAGAAGCAATACACAGACAAAATGTGAGCACCAAAGGTTTGTTATTAAAAAACAGGATCTCTCCTTCAAGCAGTTATTTCCTTCTGTACTACAGTCAGGCATCACTGCAGCTACTATGGAAGTTCCAACAAACAAATGCAGAATAACAATGTTTGTGATATACTTAATATTTAGTTTTGGCAGCAGAGAATATATAAATTCATTTCACAGACAAATTCAAAAACCTTAGGAAACCTGGACCAGCAATTACATAAGGAATTGTAAATATACCAGGAAAATAACATTATGCCTTTTTTTTGTAGAAAACAGTAGCAATTCAATGAAAACATCTTCTAGGAACTTCGCTTTTTATTTCAACGAAGTCTTAAATACCAATATTCCCACATCTTGCAAGCTACTCAAGAGGGCATGTTGGCAAGATATCAAATTCCTCTACACACAGCCTCCTCTGGGAATTCTTTCTTCCAAAGAATGATTTATTAAAAGGCTTAAATGACCAATTACAATTTTCAGATTATCATTAATAATCAGCCTGAAGTGGATTTACATGCTGGCCCTTAGCCAGACACAAAATCCACATTTCTATGTGACAAGTCACCACAGAGGCTGTTCTCATGGCAATACATCACAGTTACTGCAAATACAAGACTGTTCAACAGCTCCTGAAGGTCTATGCTTTGAATAGCTTTCATGAACAGTTTCTTTGCTGCTGACATCTTGTTTCTGCTACATTAAGAATAACCTGTATGCGGTTCAAAAATTATAACAGGAATCTATAAATTGCTAATATTAAAAGTTTTGTGAATCAGTTTGCAGAATTGGTATTTCCTACTCTGAGCACAAGCTCCTTTTAAAATTCTTACAACCACCTCCAGTTGGAACTGAAAAAACTGGGAGGAAGGAAAGAAGAATTTGGGCTCTTCTAACTTTCTTCAAAAATTAAGAATTTTGAAGCCTTAGGAATACATAATAAATTGTGGATTCATTTTCAGCTGAACATTCCCAATAGAAACACCGTCACACTAGGAAAAAATTACCTTTACCCTTCAGACAGCAATCATGACAAAGAACATAGTACCAGTACAGGGCCAGAAAACAGTCTGCTTTCACTCACAGACTTGTGTGAAGCTCAACACAAAGGCATCCCAGTTGCCAGAATGTACGGAAGAAGAAAAAGACTTGCCTCTACCGTCATCCCTTCTGATTCAATAAACATAGATTTTCTGTGTGCTTGTGTTCAGATACTTGTTCCTGTATACAGATGCCTAATTTACATACATACAAAACCACATACACATACAAAGTCTAATTTCAAACAGCTTTCTGTCTACCTGTAAAGCCCTACAGGAGTTCTCTTATGTCTAACAGGGCTCAGCTCAAACTGCAGGCTACATACATTAACGGATGACATTCTGTCCTCTCATACATTTTCATAAAATTACTTTGTTACAGTTCAGACCACTGCCAAATTTGAAATTTGCCAATGGGATTAAGCATTATAGGATTGGCAAACAAGTGAGGACAGGCAGTGATGAGCAAAGAGTCAATGCTCCTGTGCCACAAGTAATATTTCCTTAGGAAAAAAAATCCTGAAAGAAGGACTTTTATAAAATCTTTATTTACTATGTAGGAATATCCCTTTATTTCTTCATGACACAAGCGTATTTGGAAGGTAAGGTAGGGAAGAAAATAATTTATTTGTGAAAACTTGAATGTATCAGTATTTTAGAAATTTGAACTCTCTTTTTTCATATTTTTCTTTATCTCAGAAGAAAGCAGTGGGATCCAACGGTGTTAATCCAAGGCTAAATGCACTACAATTACCAAATCACCAATCCACTAATTTACAGAAAGCTACATTAGTTAGGCATAAGAACACACACATACATCAAGACTGCTGAGAACATGACAAATATAGCTCAGTTTCCCAGAGAAAACCACGGAACACTGTTCCACAGCACAGTTGGAGGGACTCATACATGAAATTCAGATTTACTTATATGTAAGAATGGTGGAAGAGAACTATTAAAACGGTTAAAAAAGTAGTCTGCATACTCAAAAGCAGGAAGATGTGAAAAGAGGCTTTGTAAAAGAAGTAACAAGTACATTTTAGCTTACAGAACATTCTAAAGAAGGCCCCTTTCTCAGGCCATTCAGACAACAATTGATACATAAGTCTGCATTCCCAGTCTTATCCTCGCTGGGAGCAGATAACGGGACGCATCTTCGACCTTGACTCTTCAGCATGATTTCAAAAGCAAAGACACATCAAGAACAAGACAAAGGACTGTCTGAACTGTTTGTGGACTGCCAGAGAACAGTGCCCCCAAAGCCCAATGGATCACGCTGGAGATTGTTTGAGAAACCTCAGAAATCCTTTTCTCCACAATCTTTACCCTTCTATTTTTTCCCTTTTTTTTCATTAACTGTTTTAATTAAGCCCACAAAACTGCAGAGACCGTGAGCCAAGAGACTGAGTTCTACTGCGCACGCTCTGTGTAGACAAGGACACAAGGACAATGGAAATGAGAACAGGAACTGCCTTTTTTAGGAAAAATATGAATGTATATGTTTTATTTGTGTATATATATAAATATTGTATATTTGTGTGTCTTTTGTTTCAATAAGCACACATGCTTGGCAGAATGATCCTGCATGCTGCCCAGTACTGCAATAAACATATCTGCTTCTAACTCCTTGCAAGTTGGGGGTTCCTTTCCAAACATCAGGTGGAGGCTCAAAAACTAAACTGGAATCTAAAATTTCTTTTCAACTTCAAATGAAAGTCCCCAAAACTGAATCTCAAAACTCTAAAGGCAGCCATCGAACTGTAAGCAACCAATTCCAGTTATTCAAGTTGGAGCAGGAAGCATTACCTAACACTGCCTTAAGAAAGCAATGAATACATTTTAAGTCCTTGCCTACCTCCTCGTTTAAGAAACTGGAATCTGAGCTACAATCCGCATGCATGAAGAGAGACCAAAAAAACTGATTTAAAACTGGTTTTGCATTAAGAGAGCATGATATGAACAAAATGTAACACATTCCCATTTACACAATCTTTTCTGATTCGTGTTGTTATATTACAGCTGTAATATATCTGTGGAAATATCCCATATGTCCAACTACTGAACTGCATACTTGCAAAACAAATATGCTGTTTTTCACTAAAAAGTTGAAATACAACTGTGAGACTTGACAACAAAGTCTCACTTTAAACTTCTCATATTGCAAGTGATTTAATATATCTATTTCCCATGGTAAAACTTACCACAGAGTAAACTATAATAGAGATATCTTCCTTCAAAAGACACTAACAGCATGTAAATATTTAAACAGTTCATTACTTATACCAGCAGGAGACAGTCAAAAGGAAAGACAAACAATCATTGGTGATTTTACGTGGTTTGGTTTTGTGGGGTTTTTGAAAAGTGAAACTGTATCAGTCAAGTTATTCAGTATAATCTACAAAATGTAGACATTTCAGAAGACAAAGTTATGTTTCCAGAACTTCAGTTAAGCATTAATTAGAGAATAAAATGCTGTCATGACCCTACAATACTCAAAGTTGTATTCAGAGGATTAATGACACAGAATCTGAACAACTGAATATATGAACGTACATACATACAAATAATATTAACAGTGGGTTGCAAAATTTCCATTCAAATGTCTGTTCATGGTAACATGCAGGAAACCTTCAACAATTTTTCCCTACACAATGCTCCTATCTTTATTAGCTCCCAAATATCAGACCCTGTTATTTTAAAGTCAGATCTCATATTTCTAATTTTATTGAGCAGCTCCTTTTAAAAATAACAAGTCTCTTGAAAACTGTGCAGATACACTTCTATCAAGATTACTTACTCATTGAACTGTATCACAACTCATGTTACATGGCCAGACAGTTCTCCAGATCTCTGTGTGCAATTCTTTATATTTAAACTCCTCTATCTACTCACCTATACTTACTAATGTAGTAATACAGTAAATACAGGAGTGAATGTACACCTATCCTTACCTTCTGTAGTTGGAAGTAGATCTTTTCCTTCACTCTTTGTTTCTGTCAGTTTCTCTGTTCTCAGCAATACTTCTGCAAAGCTTCCCAAGGAATTATTCTGGTATGTACCGTAGCTGACTTCAGACTAGAAGTAAAATAAGGTAACTAACACACAAGCACTATACCCTGCAATTATATTTAGCTTACTCGTATCAGACGCAGTTATCTACGTCAGTTACTACATTTGTTTTCTTTTCTGGTTTTTTTCTGTCTACTAGTGTAGGAAAATTTTAAGTTTTACTGAATTGTAAGGTCTCAACCAAAAAACTAACACTTTAGAACCCTATTTCAAACTTACTTCTCCAACATATGGATCATCAATGAGAGACTCATAAAATGGATGACAGCCTTGTTTTTCCACGGCAGCATTTTCTCCGGGCTCACTTCTTAATACACCTCCAAATTCCTGGCCCTGAGAAAAATAAGTATAGTTGAACCTCGTTGTAAAAAGAACATAATTTTAAAAATCTGCAACAGCTGTTCAAAAGGGAAACAAATGTAAATAAAAATATCATTCAGTTCAGTGGGGAGCAAGACAGACACCATCTTACGTAAACCAAAGCTGAATGAGGTCCAGCATTCTTAAAAAAAGGAAGAGAATTATGCTCAGAAGTAATATCATAAACAATACAGAAAATTCACTGAAATAGTGTCGAAAATAGAAACTGAAAAGGAACAGCTTTCAATAAAAAAAGACAGTATTTAAATAATAGCCTTCACTCTGCTTTCTTCCCCAAAGTTCTGAAGTTCTGCCAAAATTCAGCTATGCCTTCTCACACTATGCTAAGAAAGCATGAGAAAAGAGATTAGAAACCAATGAAAGGAAGCAGTTTCAGATTCCCCTCTTTAATTGGGATTTGCTTGCAAATAATTCCATAATGTCTCCAGTTCATTTATTAATTTGAAGTCTTCAGTTATCAGAAAAAGGAGCTTAGCTTTAAAACCAATGTATCAGTGAGTGCATAAACATCTGGAGACAGATCAACGATCCCTTACATGCAATGGTCGAAGGTAAGTTAATGATCTCTTCCACCACTGCCCATCACTGACAGCATGAAGCATCGCTTTTGTAGTCATAGTTGTGCTAGATAACACCTTCATGGTTTTTGATGTAGTCCAGTACAATAAATCAGCAGACTGGCTAGAGATGTTCTGATCCTGTAACATACCCAACACACAACGACAAGTGTTAGACTCTTATGTTAATCAGGTTAAAGACAAACGTATTAAGACTTCAGGGATAGGATGTTAACATATTTTAATTATCACTAATTTAAGCAGCAGTTGTCTTAAACAAAAGGCAAGTTACAAGGGATTTAGGAGTTTCAAGTGAAGCAAACAGTACAATGTTTTGCCCCTTACTCAGTTACAATGTCTTGTTGCCATAGACACCAGCTGCTTTAAAATCCAAAGTTTATAACATTTTACTTAATTGTTGAATGGTTCCACTAAAACAATGAGGAGATTGAGCATGCTGAAACTGATCTTTAATAACATAAGAAAGCTGATAGTGGAGACAATCAGGTATTTGTACAGAAGTACCATTAACAGAATTCTTACCAGGAGAAATGGTAAAGAGATTTGAAGATTTACTCCTATACCAAGCAAAAAATTCTCATCAAAATTTCAAATTCTGTACTCAGCACTTAAAAGGTACCAAACACAGCAAACCTAAAAGACTGCACAAAAGAATCAAGATTCCAGCCTATTCTCAATTCCAGACTGCTTCTGCAAGTAGATGCACATACACACCTACGTGTTAACCTGCAAAACACCTTCACTGAGTCTCAGTAAACACACATTAAAATCAATTCTTAAAAGTACATATTCCACAAACGCAGCTTAATGCATCATCTCTTCCCCATGTAAAGCACATCCAACCTTAATAATTCTATGGTAAGATCTATGGTTGATGCTTGCTATTCTGCCCTTAAAAGGTTCATGCTAACACTGTCATTTCCCAGACACTGAAGCATACTGAAATAGAAAAATTCTACCTGTAAAACTGAATGTGAATGATTAGTTTACAACTTACTAATTCATGACAAAATTTCAGCCATCAGAGTAAGGGCATCCCAAGTTATTACTCACTATAACCTCAGTGACAAAATCTTCATAAGGTAGAATTTCACTGTAGACTAACTTCTTCGTAGTAACTTTTACTAACTTTTTGTAGCAATATGCAGCAAATCACTGCCTCAGGCTGACTGAAGTAGCAGGTCCATCTTACGTCTTCCTTTCTGTTAAGGCTTCAGCATTTTTTAAATCTGTTTTGAAATTATATTCTCCGTTTTATAGAGGTACCACTAATGAACTGATGGGCTGAAATGGAAGTTTCAGGTCTTCACCAAATGAAGAAAGGGTATACCACATACAGCATGCCAGAATTTATACTCCTCTGAAAAGTGAAAAGCAACAGAAAATCCTAGGCTGGTGGCTAGGATAAGGGGATAGGGTAGATTGTGTTGTTGGCATGGTTTTCTCAATAAGCCACTCTTGGTACCCAGTACAAAAGCTTTGGTACTATTTGAATGTTATATACAGAATACTGATTTCCCTCGCTTCACTTTCAAGCAGATGCTACAGAACACCTCATTCTTTAATGGGGAAAAACCAAAGAAAACAGAAACAGAAACAAGGCAGAAAAGAAAATACTTCCCCTCCCCCAAGATCTCAACTGCACTTGAGGAAAAACATTCTTCTAAATAAACCTCCTTCACTAGTACGAAAACTAACGGGCTAACTTGTATGCTGGTGTGTATGCTTCTGCAGTGTGACTACTATCAGATAAACACTATTGATTTTTTTCCTAAAGAATTTCAACTCTTAAGAACAATTACAGTCTTTTCTGCACAAATAAGAATTCTGTTTTCTGAAAAGCTATTCCTCGGCGTACATGGAACACCAATACCTTCAGGCAACAACTTTTTTTCTATCCTGAATCAATCTCTCATAAAATAAATTAATTTGACAATCTCATCTTAAGAGGAAGTTACATTTGGGGGTTTTGAGAGGTGTTCAGGGAAATAATTTGCTTAAATTATTTCTTCCTGATACCCTTTATGAAATAAAGGCATAAAGAAGCGTTAGCCAACACCTTCTGAACTATCAAGATACTCTAAAATAACAGCTAAAATATTTACATATATCAAAGAATTGTAGAATGGCTAGGGTATATACACTTATGCTCACACATAAACAGATATATCATTCCAAACAGTCTAATGCAAGGACAAATACCAAGACCAACTGCTTTTAAAAAAGGCTACAGAAGAGAGGCTAATACTCTAGAATACCTGCAACACGATTTCACAGAATCACAGAGCATTAGGGATTGCAAGGGACCTCGAAAGATCATTCAGTCCAATCCCCCTGCCACAGCAGGATTCACCTAGACCAAGTCTCACAGGAACATATCCAGGCAGGTTTTAAATGTCTTCAGAGAACAAGACTCCACAATCTCCCTGGTCAGCCCCTTCCAGTGCTGTCAGGCAATTCTATCTGTCCATCAAATTTTGTTTTCAAGGCAACCTGAAGCTGTAAATTTCGTTGCTGACATGCCACTTTACAGTAATTAAGTTTTCCAATTCAGATTCGCAAAACTAATGATTTTGTTCATAATAGACATGTTTTAAGTATTACACAGAGCTCATTTACAAGGAAACTGATGGTTACTGTTTCTACTATTTTTACAACCTAACATCCTGTAACTAAGCTTTATATTTTTATCTAATAAAGTTAGCAGTAAAGGTCTGAAACGATCTTCGTGAATCAAGACATTAATTTTCTCACTGACATATTTTGGTTGAGAAACACAAGATTTATTATTGAGGCATTTTTAGGAGAAAGAGAAAAACAAAGGTAAGGAGATTGAGGAAAAAGCATCTTCCTTAAAAATATGCTGCTACATTGGAATCAGTGTAGCTTCCAGACCATAATTTCCACAATAGGTCCTGTAAGTTCAAAAAACAGTGACAAGCTGGAAATAAGGCAATGACATACATTTGTGTGCAAATGCACTAGCTCCTACAGAGTAGGATCTTTATCACAGCAACTGGGAATTTCCTTTTGAGTAGGAACAACCAGTATAACTTTCTATACATTTTTTTAAGTTAATCTGGCAAGTTCATCAAGAGAAGAACAATTGACAAATATGACCAGCTGGTGATGTAGGCTGATATAACAAAAAAAAAGTAAGAAGAGGTAGCAGTGACTAAGGCTTTGAAAGAACATAGTGAGAGCTTAACAGATGGATATGTTTTATGCAACAAAGAAAATGGATGTCCAAATGTGTATACTAGAAGAACCTTAGTAAAGATAAAGAAAATTACATTTAGAGCACCAAATCAAAAGTATCTATAATCAAGAAAGAAGAATAATTGTCTGCTCCTTGAGAAAAAGAAGCTATTAGTTACACAGAAAGTGAAAAATAAAGGGGAAAAAAAGGAAAAAAGTCCTTTTTTTTTCTTTCAAAAAAAAGAAATTCTGTGAAAGACAATGAAGGTGAAGCATGAGGATTAGGTGAAGCAGAACTATGGAGATTACTGCGCCGAGCACCAACAGCACTTGTCCCTGAACACTATTTATCAAGGTTTCTGGATGATTTGGGGATTCCCTGAACAGGAAATCTTGGGGGAGTCAAGGGGGAGTTGCTGAAGGTCATAATCTCTCACAGGAAAAGCCAGAAAGCAATGTGGGGCAGGCAAACCCGGGACCCTTAAAAGGTGGCACAATCAGAAGTAGTGCCCAGACCACATCGAGCACCAACAGCACTAGCCACCTCTGCAGGAAAATAAAAGGTGACAACATGGCAGCAGAGGAAGACCAAGCTACGGTCACCACTGCACATGGATGTTGGAACCCAAACAGTGGTGCCCCAACAAGATAAGGCTGTGCAGGTGACAGGCTGTGGGGAATATAACACTGTCTCGAGTTTCCCTGGCTGCATACGGTGCGAGCAGGTAGATTATCTGCTGAACTGAGTGGCACAGCTGCAAGATGAGGTTGAAAAGCTACAAACGGGAACTAGAAAGGCACAGGAGAACTAGTGAGGCTAAAATAGAGGTAGATTGGTGGCACCAGGCTCAGTAGTCTTGACAAGAGCCAAATAAGACCCAGAATCGAGGGGCCTCTGTATCCTGCATGTCTCAGATGGAAGACAGAAGCCCATGTAGAAGTGGTGAGTAGATCCAAGTGCAGGGCCGTGGCAGAAGGCGAGCACCACTCTTACCTGCTTAATCTTCTCAATTGCCACTGAGTAATACATATAAGCCCCTACTGGAAGAAGACACCCAGTCTAATAAGGATATAGACGACAGGGAACCCATACTGGAGGTCCTAGCAAAGTTGTATAAATTTGGGAGGTCTTCCAGTAATATGATGGCCTCTTCCACAAAGGAGAGAAGGGTCTTTGTTATTGGAGACTTGCTCCTGAAAGGGACTGAGGGCCCAATATGCAGAGGTGACCCCCATCATAGGGAAGTCTGCATTCTACCTGGAGTTAGAATCAGGGATATCACTAGGATGCTCCCTAACCTGGTGAGATCAGCTCGCTATTACCCACTGCTGATCTTCCAGACAGGTAGGGAGGAAGCTGTATTCTGTAGTCTGAGGGGAATGAAGATAGCCTACAAGGCCTTGGGACGTTTGGTAAAAGAGTCTGGGGCACAAACTGTATTGTCTTCATTACTTCCATTTTGGGGTGAGGACACATGCTGGAATAGAAGGACTCAGTCCACTAATGCATGGATACGAGACTGGTGTTACAGGCAAGGCTTTGGGTTCTTTGATAATGGCTGGTTCTACAAGGCACCAGGTCTGACAGGTCCATTTGGGAGAGGTTTATCTCAGAGGGTAAAAAGGGTTCTGGGGAAGGAATTGGCAGGCAGAGAGCTTTAAACCCTCAGAATGGGGAGTGGGATAGTTGGTGGGTGCACATCAGTGGGACAGAGCTCTGGTCTTCATGAAGGAGGGGATGGCCACTGGAGATGATTATAAGGCTCTGGTGAAAGAATGTAGGGATGCAACTAGGAAAGCAAAGGCCTCCATGGAATTAAACCTTGCAAGAGAGGTCAAGGGCAACAAAAAGGGCTTCTTCAAATACATTGCAGGTAAAACTAAAACTAGAGGCAATGTAGGTCCCCTGCTGAATGACATGGGTTCCCTGAAGGCAGAGGATACAGATGAAAGCCGAGATACTTTGCCTCTATCTGTATTTCTGGGGGCTGTTCTGATATCAAGCCCCAGACTGCTGAGGCTCCAGAGGAAGTTGAGACAAGAGAGGAGCTTGTCTTGGTTGATGAGGATTGGGTTAGGGATAAGTTGATCAAACTGAATGTACATAAATTCATGGGTCCTGATGGGATGCACCGACGCATGCTAAGGGAGATAGCAGAGGCTATTGCTGGGCCGCTCTCCATCATCTTTTCTAAGTCATGGGTATCAGGAGAGGTGCCTAGGGGCTGGAGGATAGCAAATGTCACTTCAGTCTTCAAAAACGGTAAGAAGGACTCAGGTAACTATAGACCAGTCAGCCTCACCTCCATCCCAGGAAAGGTGAAGGAACAATTTCTCCTAGAGGCTGTCTCTAGGCACATCAAGGACAGAAAGGTCACTAGGGACAATCAGCATGGCTTCATCAAGAGGAAGTCATGCTTGACCAACCTGATATGCTTTTATGCCAGCATAACCAGGTGGATAGATGATGGCAGAGTGGTGGATGTGGTCTACCTTGACTTGAGTAAGGCACAAGACACAGTCTTACACAGCATCCTCGCAGCCAAACTGAGGCAGTGTGGTCTAGATGACCGGGTAGTAAAGTGGATCGTGAACTGGCTGCAGGATGGAAGCCAGACAGTAATAGCCAATGGGACAGAGTCTAGTTGGAGGCCTGCATCTAGTGGAGTGCCCCAGGGGTCAGTGCTGGGACCAGTCCTATTCAATCTATTCACTGATGATTTGGATGAGGGATTAGGGTGCACTGTCAGCAAGTTTGCTGATGACACAAAGCTGGGTGGTGTCGGTGACACCCCAGCAGACTGTGCTGCCCTTCAGCAAAACCCGAACAGGCTGGAGACCTGGGCAGAGAGATATTTAATGAACTCTACACGTTACCTTACACAAGGGTAAGTGTAGAGTCTTGCATCTGGGCAAGAACAACTCCAGGTACCAGTATAGGCTGGGGACTAACCTGTTGGAGAGCAGTGGAGAAAGTGACCTAGGGTCCTGGTGGACAGCAGGATGACCATGAGCCAGCAATGTGCTCTTGTGACCAAGAAGGACAACAGCATCCTGGGGTAGATCAGAAGGAGCGTGGTCAGCAGATCAAGAGCAGTTCTTGTCCCCGCTCTACTCTGCCCTGGTGAGAGCATATCTGGAGGACTGTGTCCAGTTGTGGGCCCCTCTGTTCAAAAAGGACACGTTGCTGCTGGTGGGACTCCATCTTAGAGCAACGAGGATGATGAAGGAACTGGAACACCTCCTTTATGAGAAAAGGCTGAGGGAGCTGGGTCTCTTTAGGTTGTAGAAAAGGAGCGTGAGGGGTGACCTCATTAATGTCTACAAATATTTGAAGGGTGGGTGTCAGGAGGATGGAGCCAGGCTCTTCTCAATGTCATCTAGTGATAGGACAAGAGGCAATGGGTGTAAGCTGGAACATAGAAGGATCCATATAAATATCAAAAGGAACTTCTTCACAGTTAGGGTGACAGAGCACTGGAACAGGCTGCCCAGGGAGGTTGTGGAATCTCCTTCTGTGGAGACATTTAAAACTCGCCTAGATATGTTCTTGTACGACTTGGTCTAGGTGAATCCTGCCACAGGGTGATTGTACTAGGTGATCTTTTGAGGTCTTTTCCAGTCCCTAATGTTCTGTGAATCTGTGAGATTCAGTTAAGACAGAGAAACTGAGTTACTGAATATATTGATTCTCTAACATTTCAGATCTCTGTAACAAAGGAATGGTTATATGGTGACTAAATTCTTGGCTATGTTTTCTCCTGTGCCATTGCAAGAAATGAGAGAAGATATAAATCCCTATTAAGTCAACTGGGGTAGAATGAAAAGACAAAATTAGCACACATACTGAAATCATTTCCTGAAATATGACATGGAATGAAGATCTATTACAACACAGGAAAAAAAACATACAATTTTTTCAGGGCATCTATCTCCCTATTTCTAAATCTAAAGAGACAACCAACCATAACTAAGTGCAAAAATAAGAGTGGGTAATTTTCTGAATGCAAATTCCCCAGAATATGAAAATTGCTTTAGATATCCAAACTGAATTGATAATGAAGCTAATTAGAGAGTTGACTCAACTCTGATAAACCCCTGAATAAGTTTCTGAATCATTTATATGTATGCATAATTCTGTCACAACATATAATCAATAGTACTACAGCATATGAAAGGTGACAAGGCTTATTTGCTATTGACACTAACATATTGTAAACATAAACATCAGAAAGTTCTGCAATTTACCATCTCCTAAATAATCATCTTCTCAGGAGAGACACATTTACCAGTTTCCACAAAATACACAGCAGTGAAAGAGGCCCCTTCTTCATATTAATGATTCAGCATATATGTAAAATGTTTACCTTGCTTCCTCTGAATAGTCTCTTCTGTGCTGTTCTACTTTACCACCCCTTTAGTTTATGTATATGCAAATACGTATCACAGAAATCATAGAATCGTAGGGGTTCAAAGGGACCTCTGAAAATTATTCAGTCCAATGTAAATGCAGAACAGATTCTCCTAGAGCAGATCACACAGGAACACACCCAGATGGATTCTGAATGTCTGTATGCATGGAGAATCCACAACACATCTAGGCATCACGATAAAAAAGTTATTCCTTATGTTCAAACTGAGCTACCTCTGGTATAGTTTAACCCCACTAGCCCTTGTCTATGTGTGGGTACTAAGTGGGTTGCAGACAGCTCTGAATTTGAAAATCTACAACTGTGCCTTTGATGTGGATGCAAACTTTGAGGAAACTGACGCACCAGAGAGGGGAGCCTGATAAAACTCTGTATTTTTACTAAGAGTTTGTTAAACTACTAACAACTACAAAAATAACACATAGAAATTTAGTTGTGTAGATAAGAGACCCTATAAAAAGGTGTTCACTATAAACTGAAGATGACGAAAAATGGTTAAAGTAAATTGCTGAATGGTTGGAATTTAACGGGATGATAAAATCCATAATTAAAGTGGGATTGGCTTGTGAGGGCATATGCATGGTTACATATATAGACCATGTTTTATGCAACATGTTCAGCATTTCATTGACAGGTCTGTGAAAGCCATACTCACTATTAATACAAAAGGGAAGATTTTATATTAATACATGATGTATTAATACAGCATTAAATAACAACAAAGCAGCAATGCAAATGCAGGGTTAGACATCACAGCTAAGGAACATAGCTATCTGGTGAGAAGACCAAAGTGCCATGGTAATGAGATAATGGAAGAGGCCAGAAGTGACAAGAACTGAGGCACTTGGGTGTAGGAGGTTGGAAAAGGAGTTGCAAAGTATGTAAACTCTGCTTGCTTGCTAATTGGCCTTGCAGATGCTGAATAATGTATGGGCTCTTGTCCAATAAGCCAAAGACATGTATGTAGAAGCCTGAATGAGGTAATAAAAGAAGCTTGCTTTGCTTTGTTAGTAGAGAGGCTGAAAAAGAAATACCGTGTCGTGCGTTTGTCCGTCACAACTTTGTGTGACACTTATGTATGTTTACAGAGGCATATTCATACAAAGTGTGCACGGATGCCTGTACAAACAGAAGAAACATACACAACATAGAAGTAGAAGTTATCTGTTCCCAAACCAATAACATGATGAAATGTGGCTTTCTAAGTCACAGGAAGTTAAACACACCAAAGGCAAAGACTAGCATGTTCCATCTACAGCTGTTATTAGTAAAAATTCCCAGAGTATAATGACACTAAGGAGGATGCAATTCAGATGCTTTTCTCAAAAAGCCACACTATCAACATGGCCCATACAACTTTCTTTCTCTATTATTTCCTGTATTTCTTTGCTCTCTGCTGCCCTGAGGTCTGTTTACCATCTATAGAAAATCTTTACTGATCACAAAATGAATTTTCCACTGAAGAGGAAAGATAGTCCTTTCTTTTATAAACTAGTAATTACATCACCTTTAAAGAGAGAAATTTACTTGCATTTGTACAAGTACAAACTGAAATATCTTCATAATAAACATAAGAAAGAATAGTAGGATTTTTTTGTGCTGCCCTGCCTCTATTTTCCACAAAATACTGTGTTCCTTATGATGTCACACATTAAAATAATTTCACACACAATACATCAAAGTTATAGAGCAGTAAAAATGCACAGGATGCATAAAACCAAGCAGAAAAATAAGCTTAATTCAGTACATTTGAATTCAATATATCACTCGGGTTTATTTTCAAATGTTTCACTTGAGACAGATGACAAAATAAAAGTAACATGATTATAATGTTAAGTGTTGTGGAACTTTCCTTTTTCTCCTGCCTCTTGGTTTTACATTTTTCTAATTGTGTTAAGACTGAAGAAAGAAGCAACAGAAGATCAGAAAAGACTACAAAGCAAAACTCTGAGCTTAAAAACAACCTAAGAGCAGAACATGTCTTTAAAGTTGTGCATTTTATCTACTAAACAGGTAAACGCTAAAAACGCAAATCAAGCTTTACAGCAAATGTAGAACAAAACTAATTTTTCTTTCAAACTCTGTTTAAAGCATACCTCTGTATCCTTACTGATCAGAGAAGAAGGTCCTGAGATATTTACATTCTCATCTCCTTCTGAAGGAATAAATTGGTAATTCACAGCTTGATAAAGGATCTATAAACACATAATACAATCTCTTAAAATCAAATAATCAATTTGATACAAATTATATTGCATTAACAAAGAAACCTGAGCAACAAATTCAGTACCAAATTTAATGAATACAGAAGACACAATTGAAGAAGTGGGATGTTAGAGGGTAATGACCAGTAACTGAACAGCTGCACTGCATTACAGGACATAAAGCCTCTAGAAGGGAGCTTCTAGGAAGGAGATGATGCTTGAGAGCGGTATAGAAACAGCAAACTAACAGACACTAAAAGTTGCAAAACCATTTGTCTAACTTCAAATTCTAACTCTAGGTATAGGCAGGAACAGGGAGGTGACAAGCTATTAGTCTAAAGGTTAACAGTGGAAAAATTACACTTGTTTAAGCTTATATTTAAATTTGAGTGCTTTCACAATGAGAAAATAGTAAACAGCCTGCAGGATCTAGCCTTTATTTCAAATATTTCATAGCATTTTTTTCTGTGGTTATCCTGTTAGGGACATGGTTTAGGGGTGACCTAGCAGTGCTGGCTTGAAGGATGGACCTGATGATCTTAAAAGGTCTCTTCCAACCAAAGACATTCTATGATTCTACTGAAGCAACACAGACTGCCTTGACACGTTGCCAGTATTTCTCATACATGTTGCTATACAAACCACTGCCTTAATTAGGCTGCATATGTGCAAGCCCTCTAAGATATTTTTATTACACAAAGATAAAACCAGGAATACTGTGAACTTGTAGAGAACTAAGACAATCAAGAACTCTCAGAACAAACCCCAATTAAACCGAATAGAAATTTAACAGTGATAATCCGAATTACTGCATTGCAGTTTAAAATAAAACTTCTCAGAAGGTCTGCTAAGTCCTCTAAACATAACCTATATTTAAATCCCACAATTACATGTTCTCTTATATAGTATGATCAGCTGAACACTTAGGATGTGATTCTATTAAGAAGTCAATAATTGCAGAATTAATAATGTTCAGACAAAGCCTGTTGTAGCTGTTAAAACCATTACAATGTTGAAATCAGCAAGAAAGTAATTTAATTGCATATTGGGTAGAGATTCATAAAACTTAAAAGACCTTTATGCCAACATTTAAGGAAGCTGCATTACAGCCAACATTACAGGAAATACCTGGGAAACACTGAAAAACATTAGCAGTAATTGAAAAAAAAAGTTTAAAATCAGACAATAAAGTAATTAAAAGAACAAAAAAAAACAAGGAATAGCACTGAACTTCTACTTGAGAAGCCAACTCATCATATAAACGTGTTTATGAAAAGACCTCATTTGTTGAAGCACAACTGAAAGTAGAAAAATAGTAGAACAAATATGAACTTCTTGGAGAGTGAAACAAACTTTAAACTGAGCACAGATTCCCCTTTACTTTGGTAAGCACTAAATTTGTATGATGGAAATTTCAGAAATTCCTACCTGGGTTTGCAACGAACTGCTCACTCCCAACAATGCCTCTATGGCATTTGGAGGACAGTGGGTCAGAGCAAAAGCCATGAGTTCCTGACGCATACCCAAATCATGGTAGCCTTCTGATTGCCCGAGCTGACTGCACACTTCCCAACTTTTAGAATAACCTGTGTGAGAACACAAAATATACTTCTGAGGTTGGTTATTTCACAAGTGATAGGAGGACATGTTACAATTCTTATAGGATGAAATAAAGGAGGGTGTGAGGCATTCTCACAGACACTTAACATTCCTTAAGAAAGGAACCATAAAGCCTTCATAAAACAGGAGATGTAACTCAACTTTAGACTGACCAAATACACAAAAATATCATTGTTATCATATTGTAAGTGTGAATACAACAGGCATGCGAAGCCTACACACCATAATGTTACAAAATAGTAATACATTCAGAGCACGATAAACAGCTTACTGAAGCATCTGCAAAAAAAAAGTAAAATATATCACTTGATATATCAAAGGAACCTCAGCTCATCTCCTATCTTTCATGTCTCAATCTTAACGTAAAAAAGAGCAAAAGAAACAGATCCCATCTTCCTTAGTATCTTGATACATGTTGCTTGCCAATCCTCACATGTACACATTACTTAAACAGCACAAACGTCGTCAGTTTTGATAGAAGGCAGGCATCTAAAAGACCTGCACTTTCTTACTAGCTGCAGTCAATATTTTTTTTTTATGTGTTTGAGAGGGGTACAGTGTACGAAGAAAGAGAAATTGTTATTCCCAGAGGCATACCACAGATATGTGGAGTTGGCATCTACAAACAAAATGTAAATTATTTTTGAATGAAATTGACCAATCTGAACTATCACACCTCACACCAGGAGTCAGAACTATGATTTCTAGAACCATCACTCCATGCAGCCCCATTCTATTCACTTTACCTGTGGCCATGAGCTCCTGGCAATGCATACTAGCTGCTTTGTAGTCCTGGAAACTGAGAGCTTGTTCCACTAAAAGGATTAAAACTTGACCTTTTCTCTCTATTTGATCATCTCCTGTAAGAAAAAGTCACATTTTTATGAGTTAATGGAAATGAACGGTCAACTTAAGCTTACTAATATATTTCTTAACAAAACTATATGCTTTTTCATGTTGTGGCATGTCTTGAACCGAAAACAGAAGTAAAATTATTTGCTTTTTCCTTAAGGAAACACTAACAAAAGTTATGTATTTTTAAAAAACTCTGGCATCAGAGCTAGTTAAAAAACTCTGCAGCGCAGTTGAAGTTTTATAATTGCATTTATGTGAGGGAGAAGATACAGATCAAAACTGATACTGAAGGTGACACATAAATCAAAATCCTGACATTGAAAAACAACCCCAAAGTTCTCTGAATTACAACAGAAAAAATTTGAACTTTCTAATTGTTCTTACAGTATACAAAAGCCCAGTTTGAAGTCCCACTTCATGGACCCAAATACTTCAAGATACGGACAAATCCCTACCCTCACAAATTGAGCGAGTACAACAAACTTTTTTACACCATATACACCTCTTGGTCACTAGACCTTCTGGACAATATCTGGGGGATTGCACTAGATGATCTCTCAAGGTCCCTTACAATCCCTAATGTTCTGTGATTCTACTCCCCTAGTCATAAGTAATACTTCAGATACTATTGACCTCTTTTGACTGAAATTTCATCAAGAATTTTTGCAGAAAGATGTCCTGACCTTAATGTATCAGCATTCACAGAAAAAAACCTAATCAGACAACATATCTCCTTTCCATGGCAGTTGCAGCCAAATTCAAATAATATTTATACCTTTTAAGCTTGTATTCATTTTAAATTGGGAAAAGAGTGTGAAAGGCATTTAGTTTACTGACACCCACTGATTCAGTCTTTTGTTCAAAACAGTCTGTGTGTCCATGTATGAGAAGGTGACCAAACATACACAGGAAAAATAGTCTTACACTATTACCTTACAATTTCAGAAAGAAGAATGGCAAGAAATGAATAAAAATGAGTGGAGTTTTTCAATGCAAGCAAGCTTCTTGCTCTTGCCCGTTCCCTATAAAGGAGCATAGAATCATAGAATCATTACGGATTGGAAGGGACCTTGAAAGATCATCTAGTCCAATCTCCCTGCCACAGCAGGATCACCTAGACCAAGTCACACAGGAACACATCCAGGCATTTCTTGAACATCTCCAATGAAGGAGACTCCACAACCACCCTGGGCAACCTGTTCCAGTGCTCTGTCACCCTCACTGTGTTATTTCATGCAGCCACTGCTGCTAGTCATTTCAAAAGGGCACTGTTTTATGAAACTGTGTTACTACATCTTGTGAAACACAAATAATTTAGAGGGTTAACCAGATCCAGTTTCAAAAACCATTTAAAGAGTACATCCTCTTAAATGGCATAGCTGTTATTTTTAACTCTACATTGCAGGTTCGTCACCACAGGCAAAGAAAATTTCTTCTTAAAGTCTTCTCTAAAGAAAAGATTGGGCAGTTGCACTAGTGTGACATTCAAAGTTACCCTAATTACTGAAGATTCCCTTATCTTGGCATGTTATGACTAACTCAGCTGGGAGAACATGCTGGCTTCCTATGTTTTATCTTTCGGCTTCATGTTCTATATATTGCCAACACATGATGCTGCAAATTAATCACATTAAAGGTTCTTCTGTTGCAAAATTTTGCCCTGTGGAACCTAGGAACTTCTCATCCAGGCAAAAGCAATTACAGATGACGAAGAGGTGCTAAATTTGAACTGTCATTTTGATAAGCAAGAGATCTGTACTTGCCATTCACCTTCTGATGCCCACTTCACCCTGACAGCTTTACTACTTACAGAGAGCTTTGACCAAGTACCAGACACAAATAAAAAGGCAAGTGAATAATCAAACCACTGTCCTCCAGATTTCAGCTAGACAGAATAAACACTGCTCTTTAATACATCTTACATATCAGTGGGACTGGACAGGAGACACACTTGGAACACAGACGTTCTTAATTTTGCTTGAGCAGTCATACACTGACAAATCCCCATCCCCAATGTTTTAGCTAATTAGTTTTGAAGCAGTAGTATATATCACCACAAGTTTCACAGAAGCACAAGCATAACATATAAGGATTGTTGTCCTTCCAGTCCATGGCTGCACTTGCTCATCTTCTCTCTATTTTTCACTATTTCAACTTCCATTATCTTGACGCAGCCTCAAGCTGCACCAGGGGAAATTTCGGCTTGAGGTGAGGAGAAAGTTCTTCACCGAGAGAGTCATTGGCCACTGGAATGGCCTGCCCAGGGAGGTGGTGGAGTCGCCAACTCTGGAGCTGTTCAAGGCAGGATTGGATGTGATACTTGGTGCCATGGTCTAGCCTTGAGCTCTGTGGTAACAGGTTGGACTTGATGATCTATGAGGTCTCTTCCGACCTTGGTAATACTGTGATACTGTGATACTGTGATCTTGATACACAGTTATGACATCGTTACAGCACAACTAGTGAATCAAACTAAAATACTACCTGCTGCAGTTCAGAATCATGGCCTTGTTTTTCTACACAAACATGAAAAAAATGCACTGTCTTAACATTGTAAAGTCACATTTGAAGGTATTTTTGACAACAGTCTTCTACAAGTGAAAGTTTTAATTCTAGGTTGTTCCCCTTGCCATTCTGACAGACATCCAAGACTCAAAACCAATAACGGTTCAATAAGAAAAATTATTACATCAGTGACTTTACTATATATACTAGTTTTATATTGAGCCTTAATGTTAACATGTCATATCAAGACTTAAACAAATCAAGTTCAGAAACAGGAAAAGACATCTTAGTGTTTGTTTCCTCTATATCTATAAAAGTTTGTTGTCTCCTTATGTCATGAGGAAAACATTCTACGGGTTTCATCCAGCAAGATTTCAGTCTCCAAATTCTTTCCATATCCTTTTGTTATGATGATTTGCATACAGAGAGAAGTGCAGACAAGCAGGTACAGCATCATAATCTACTGTAACGAGCTTTGTTCAGTCTTTTTTCCCCCAAGTAACAGAACAAGAGGAAACAGCCTTAAGCTACATGAGGGAAAATTTAGACCAGGCATTAGGAAAAGTTTCTTCACTGAAAGGGTTATCAAACATTGGAATAGGCTACTCGAGGAAATGGTTAAGTAATCAACCCTAGAGGGACTTAAGAGAAGTGCAGAGGTGGCACTTAGGTATAAGGTTTAGATGATCTTAAAATGCTTTTCCAACTACTCCAATTCCAAAAATGCTATTTCCAACTATAAACTATACTATTAAAAATGATGAGAGGAAAAGTATGTAAGCTCAGCTATAACAGAAAATATTTTTTTTCTTGAGAAACAGTGTTCTAATACTTGGATCCAATTTGGGTCATATAAAGAAGAAAACATGTGATACAAATGCTTTCAGTAAGGTGTATACTATTTGGGGGTGGGTGAAGCAATATTGTCTTGAGGGAAATTATGTCGTGAAGGTCACAAATGGTATCAAAATTGCATGTATACTCCAGAAATTTCATGTAACCTACGTTTAAGACACCAGAAACCATTCATACGGTTACTTCCACGTTGCATTAAGAAAGCCAGCATTGAGGGAAGGTGAATTTCAAGAGTAAGCTTTGAGTAAGGAATGTGAGCAACGCTTACAGGTACTAGAATTAGATTATGGGTACTAAAACTAACTATATTAACACAGAAAGCTGCAAGAAAAGAGATTAATGAAAACATTACACATTAATCAAAACATTTCCCTACAAACTTACTCAGGAAATCAAGAGTAATGCTCATTAGATCTTTTTGATATACAGTACCAGTACAGAAGACGCTCTTAATTTTTGATACTGAAGCATTTTTTTATATACTCTTTTTCACTTCTCTATTTTGTAAGCAAGGCATTGCACAAAGTGAATTCATTCACACTCTTTCTTAACAGAGAATGTGGATTAAGGGAGGATTCTGAGGTGTAGAAAGAGCTCTAGCTCCCTGAGCAGGTGCAGATTTTCTGGCTGTCATGCTGAGTACATTCTCCCTCACACATTTTTCCCATCTGTGAAATTAAGATAACACTTACGTGCTTACTTTACAGAGGTACTGACATGAGGCTTAAGTAGTTTATTTTCATTAATCAAATATTTTAAAGCAATTAAGAACCTAGCTGATGTATCATTACTGAACCAATATTTTGGCTTTGATAAGTATGAATATAAATTCCATTACTCACTTTCAGTGCTGCTCTCAGAACAAAGAGGACATAACTCCCAAAACTCCTCAAGGACAACCATGTGCACTCTACACTTGCGTGCACAGCAAAATATACATGCTCTTAGTATTTGTGCAGGCTATGTGTTATGTATAGTGTAAGAGAGAATCTAAACTATATACACACACATCTATAAAATATATATAGGTACGGATAAATGTATGCAGCAAGCAGGTCTTTCACAGTCAGTACTCATATGGGGTGGGGTCGCAGGGGGAGTAGTAGTTGAGTATTTGACAGCAGTATCTGAGGACTAAGAAGCATTTATTCTCTACAGACTTTCATTGATCTGTTGGAAGAATATTGCATGCATGTCATAAAATAGAGATGACAATCACATTTCCTTAGTGTGTTTTTGGATGTTTTTTGGATACTTGTCTCAGGCATTAAAAATAAAACTGTGATATGCTGTTTATAGCTTTCAAGTACAAAAAAAAATCCTAAAAAAGATTAAAGAAACACCAAGTTTCTTAAGCGGAAAGAAATTCATTTTCCATAGCCTATCTCCTACAACAAATAAGTTTAGATAAAATTCACAACTATGGCATTCTCATACTGCATCCATATCTTGCTTACAAATGAATATCCTGTAGAGAAAGCTACTTCTATACAAGTAATAAGACTAGTCCCTCAGTGTCAGTGGAATGTTTTGTAATCACAAAAGCTTAAAACTACTTATTTTTTTAACACAAAAAAAAGTCAAAACAGAAAATACACAACAAAACTCCAAACACATCTACTACCTCAGAAAATCACTCTTGGAAATGTCTTCCTTTCTATTTTTGAATTTGAAATAAATGTTATTCTATAGAACGATCTTTCGAGGTCCCTTCCAATTCCTAATGATTCTACAATTCTATATCCTAAAGGTAACTGAAATTGACTATTTGTTTATTCAGCACAAGACAAGAAAAGCAGTATTCCTTTTCAAGATTCACTCCTTAAGGAACAACAATTAGTGTTATTCCTGAGGCTAACTATGAGAGTGCCCATTTTCAGAATAAATATGTAATCTGTAGCAGAAGTGGTAGTTTTTAAATTATTCATGTGCCTCAAAATTAACCACTTTACAGATCCATCTTCTGGTTTCCTCCAAACTGATAACTGCATGGAAAAGAAAATCAGGCCGCCATTTCACTCTTTTTTTCTCAGTAGCTTCTCAAAAAGCATCACTGTGATTATAACACTATCGCACAGACATTACTGTATCAATGAGCTCTACATGGATTCCCTAACGTTATCTAGTATTTGTCACATTTCATCTTTCAGTCTCTGGAGACAGAAGCCACAATTTTGTTCCCTGTTCAAAGGTACCATCCAGGGCACTACAGATGCTGATCTAAGGCACAAGGGTAACACTACACAACAAAGTAACTTGTGTTCTGTGTTTCACAGAATCACTGTGAATTTTATTTTACTTTTTTCCCCTCTCATGTAAACAGAATAATTTAGATTTAAAAAAGACTGTACAAAGAAACAAATCAGGATTAGTCTAAGGAGCTCAGAAAATTAAGAAAATCTGACATGTTATAACTTTATGTGGGATAAAGCAGAAGTGAGAGGAAAAAGCTCGACACCAATTGTGTCTTATGAACCAGTATCCAGATAATTTTTTCCAGAGGTCTTGCAAGTAAAGAAAACAAATTAGAAAAGACTGTCATTCTAGTTTTTTGAGATTATATGTAAAATGAATACATATGTAGACAAGATCCAGCTACCACCCCCTCCCCTCTTCTTCCATGATGCCACACTACATAATCAGAAGGCTAAACTTACCAGTCACAATGACATTTGCAGTGATTCCTTTCTTAAGACATAGGCATCTCAGGAGGTTAACTAACTTCTGTACCTCTATTCCTAAGGTCACCCAAACTCCCAAATATCATACTTTCTATGTAATGCTAAACAAAAAATTGTCAATATTAAGCTTTCTGAAAACATAAATAAGAATCTTTTCTTAACATATACAGAGAGGAATTAGCCAGACATGCATCAGTGTCAAAGCCTCAAGCACTGATACTATATACCACACTGCATGAAATACCAATTTCTACATTATAAAAATACAGCAGTACTGTATTTGCAGTTGCACTGAAGCAGCATTTCTGCAAAGATCAAAAGGTGTGCCTTTAGTTAGGCCAACAAAACCCAAAAAAACTAATACCTTTAGAATTCAGTTCTTGAAGACGTGGACCTCCTCAAATTAATACTCAAGCTAACACAGTTTTTAGTGCACAAAGGAGGTAGACTTTTCTCTATCCTTCATGTAACAGATAATTTTATACACCATAGATATCTTCTGCCCCCCCAACTTAAACAAGAGTATTATTAAACCAAACTACCTTATTTGACAGAGACAGTAAGATTAATCGGAGTTTTGGTACTACCAATTATCTGTAAAACAAAATATTCTCAGACACTCCGCTAATTTGAAGTGAGCTTTTACTCAAAATCTAGATTAGACAAGGGTGTTTTTAATTTAGGCACTGCAGTGGAATGTCAGAGCAGCTGGCAATATCAGCTTTTTTTACAAATAAAGTGGTTCATTCGTGTAAAATATGTCATTCCTCCCCAAAGTCTGCTCCACCAAATGAATTTTTAGCGATACCCTTGAAAACACATCCTGAAAGCATAACACAAATGCGTGTCGCATTGCAATTCAGCGTCTCATTAACACAGCTTACCTGCAACCCTCAGCAAATTTGCAAGTCCCAGGAGCTTAGCAGACTGCTTATAATTTGTTGACATCTGAGCAAGACAGTCTTTGATGAGACTAAGTCGATCTGAACATAAACGCACTGTTGAAAAGAAAAACTGGTTTTAAGAGACTGTACAAAGAAACAGCGCAGAGACAGAAAGAGTGTGAAGGAGAACTGGTTTTAAGAGACTGTACAAAGAAACAGCGCAGAGACAGAAAGAGTGTGAAGGAGCATAAGAAGGCAAACGCAATTAATTAATTAATTAAGAGTGGAGGGGTGAGAAAGTTTAAACGATTAGCTTCATTTTGAGTATTCTATCACACAGAAATACTAATATACAGCAGTAAATGTTTTCATCCACTGATTATAAACAAGATTTTTTTTTAATGCCTAACATAGCTAAAAGTAATCTAAGCAATACCAGTATTCATACACTTTCATTAAATACAGACTTCACCTTTTATGTTAGTAAGGAGCTTCTAAACCAGACTTTATTAAAATACATCATAACCATAGTTCACAACCTTAGTGGCTGTCTTTGATAAAAATACAAGTTGAAGGGGAAGCGCTACAGAAAACTAAAAAGTACAAATAAAGATCTATTTTAAGGATATTCTATCAAAGTAACTGATCATTTAAAGGGTTCCATTAAAATTCTAAACTATAATGTCAATCTTAATTTTTATTTACATGAACGGTACTAACGAAAGGATAAGTCAGGATCATTAAACTACAGGCATGATTTCAACATTAATTAATCTAGATCAGTTCTAGTATACATCCTGTTAATATAACACACTGTGTTGCCACTTTCTTGAAAAATCACAAATGTATGTCCACATGAAAACAGATGAAGATACACTTGTACTCTTCTACAGGTTGAACAAAGTCGCTTAAGAAGAATTCTGCTCTACAAGTCAATAATGCATTGTTGCAAGATCCAGAAAGTACTTATTCTCAGTGTAGATACTGGTGGTAAGACTTCTGAATATAACACAAAGAGCACTAGATCATTTTGAAGGAATACTTGGAAAAAAGAGCACAAAATGAAAACAAGTCAGCTAAAGGCATCCACTTCATCTTCCATAGATACTAGTGTTTCTCTGCACAGTGCCAGAACGGAGGTGTGGGGATAAAAGTTTTTGTCAAATTTAGGTTCTTTTCTTGGTCTTATTCTGATTGGTAATAAATTAAACTAATTTCCCCAAGCTGAGTCTGTTTTGCCTGTGACAGTAATTGCTTAATGATTTTCCTGCTCTTATCTCAACCTATGAGCCTTTCATTATATATTCACCCTCCTGCTCAGCTGAGGGAAGTGGCAGAGCAACTTTGGTGGGCACCTGGCACCTCCAAGAAGCAATGAACTTTGTTAGTTTGCCACAATCTATAAGCAATAAAATATACTGCAATGTATTAAATTTTACCCTTTGTCTCATTGGTCATATCCTTCCTTTCTACCTTCTGTCCAGCAGCTTTCCATACCATTTGAGCCAGAGGTCAAACAACAACAAGTTTTAAACAAGTCATCAGAAGTAAAAGGTTATAAAAGTTCACTTCTGTTGACATTTGGATTTATATATTTCAAAATAAAATAGTCCAGTGGAGACATGAATACTTTCTATACATGAAGCACCTCTCTCCCACCTGCTATTTTACATCACATCAGCACATGAACAAGTGGCAATTATTTTGCAAATAAAAGGTGAATTCACAATATTTCTGCCAAACTCATCAGGAACTACAGATTCTCAGTACTGTAATCATTTTTTAATCCTGAAAAAAATGAGTCCCAGAACACAGATTCTGCGTGCAGACATTCTTCCTATCTCACATCAACTTCAATACGTTTTTTAAAAAATCATTTTTTAGTATGGGCCTGTAAGCTGTTTCGAGGCCTTTAATTTACTCATGCAAACTTCAAACCACAGTAAAATATTTCTTATGCCTATTTCTGCCTATGATTCAAGTAACCATATAAAGAATAAAAATATGAGTACCTTGTAAGGGTAGTATTTTCACACCAAATTCTTCAAGGTAGCCAAGAGCACGAATGAGATCCAGCTCCTCCTGAATAGCACTTGGACTGTCTACAATAAGTTGTAGACAGCACCTAAAAAAGAAGGAAAAAAAAATTTCTAAAAATTATTGAATAAATTCAAAGCTACATTTGTGGAAAAAGTTCACCTGTGAGTGAGAAAAAAACAAGCCCAGACAACCCAAAAAGCCCAGTAATTTCCTGGGATTATGAAGTGTAAAAAAATTCACTAGCCCTGTGAAGCACATTTTAAGTGTTTAAGACTGTATCTTTGTAATGTCTGAGTAAACATTCAAACAAACACTGTATGTTAAATACACTTCTCAAACATTTGTAAATTTGCTTTACATAGACATAATCAGAACTTAAACACAAGTACATTGCAACAGTTGAAAATATACCTGGCCAAATCCATACAGCTATCAGTCAAACTCGTTGAAGAATTGAAATATTCTCTGCCAGCAGCCAAAACAAGTTCCATACTTTTCTCATAGCTGACTCGGTACTGTGGCTTCCCTTTTGATGGACTTGGTAGATCCACTGACCGAAGACTGCAATGCATCATTTGCCCAGCCAAGTGGATATTGTCTATACTGCTTGAGCATAACAGACTTTCTGTGAATATCTAAAAGAGAGAACATTAATTTAACAATTTGCAGCCACATCTGTAAGTTAGCTTGCCTTCATAGTACGGAACCAAGACCTTTGTTGTGAGGCTCTTTGTTTGAAGAACATGTTCGGCCTAAGCAGCAAATGCAGCTTGTACCAAATACAGTATTTCCACAGTTAATTTCAGTAAAGCTAAAATTAACTAGTAGCTAGTTATTCCTAGTTTCTGCAGAAAAAAGCTTATTAACTGCCTTTTTACAGTATGACCTACTGGTCTGAAGTTATTTACACCCACATTCTAAGGTGTTAGTAGGGTGAACATGAACAGGCAGTCCAGTAATAAGACCAACAACATGAGAAAAAATTTTGTATCCCTGAAGAAACTAGAATATTTAGAACTGAGCATATAAGATTTTTTTTTAATTTCTATCAAAGAAGACATACTAATATTATGCTGTATCTGCCACCAAACACCTAACTTATTTTCAGGTCAAGGTTTTGCCTACTTTAGGACATGGACACTCAACTCCTTACAAAAATATTTCACGTTTTGTTTAGTTTTTTAAACATGGTCAATCTTTTCTGAATGAAGAGTAACATAAGCATTTGATCATTTCTGAAAATATCACAGCTGCAAGGAAATGGCCTGTCCAGGGCTTTTTATCTTTTGTAAGTTAAACAGAATCAATTAAACATACTCTATCAATGCTATTACTTTGAGAGTGCTCTTCTACTTAGATTTGCTTAAATGCACTTGAAAAAATCCAAAGTTCACAAGCCTTAGCCTATCACAAAACCATGAACATTAAATACATTGCAGCATTCTTTGAACAACTTCAAACTGTACAATTACAAAGAGAGAGTAACTTTTCCATATATAGGTTGTAAAGCATTGGTTTTCCCATCTTTTATTTTTCTAACTTGCTGTTGAGACTTTTCCTGAGAGCTGAACAGATTGGAAACCAGAAGAAAATAAATCTGCAAACTGTAATAAAACACTCTT
This sequence comes from Rhinopomastus cyanomelas, assembly GCA_013400115.1. Taxonomy (NCBI): domain Eukaryota; kingdom Metazoa; phylum Chordata; class Aves; order Bucerotiformes; family Rhinopomastidae; genus Rhinopomastus; species Rhinopomastus cyanomelas. The sequence continues at coordinate 83,210 of VXBP01008285.1, read as the reverse complement.
AAACTTTTAAAATATGTAACTCAACACCAATTACAGACTTTCAAAATACCTTTGATTAGACGAAACGTTTAAGATCATTAGGTCTAACCTTTAACAGGGCACTGCTAGGTTACCACTAAACCATGTCCCTAAGCACCAAGTCCATAGTATTTAAATTTCTCCAAGGATGATGACTCCACTGTCCTGGGCAGCCTGTTTCAATGCCCAGTGTCCCTCTCCATGAAGAAATTCCTCTTAACATCCAGCCTAAACTGTCCTGGCACAGCTTGCAGTCATTTCCTCTAGTCCTATCAGCATGGCTTCAGCAATGGCAAATCCTGCCTGACAAATCTGGTGGCCTGCTATGAACAGGTCACAACATTAATGGATGAAGGGCAAGCGACAGGTGTCGTTTACCTGGACCTCAGCAAAGCCTTTGACACTGTCCTGCACCACATTCTGGTCTTCAAGCTGGTGGAACATGGGTTTGATGGGCGGACCACCAGATGGGTAAGGAACTGCTTTGATGGCCGCACCAGAGAGTGGTTGTCGATGGGTCCATGTCCAAGTGGAGGCCAGCAACAAGTGATGTCCCTCAGGGATCATTCCTGGGACCAGTCAGCCCGCCTGGATGCGTTCCTCTGTGATTTGTGTTAGATAGTTTTGTCCTGCTGCGGCAGGGGGGTTGGACTCGATGATCTCTTGGGTCCCTTCCAACCCCTAACATCCT
>VXBP01008285.1:0-82406 GCA_013400115.1 Rhinopomastus cyanomelas | reverse complement strand
GGGGCTTTTTAGGATGTCAGGTAGTGACAGGACTAGGGGGAATGGAGCAAAGCTGGAGATGGGTAGATTTAGAGTGGATGTGAGGAAGAAGTTCTTCACTGTGAGAGTGGTGACAGCCTGGAATGGGTTGCCCAGGGAGGTGGTGGAGGCCCCATCCCTGGAGGTGTTTAAGTCCAGTCTGGATGCGGCTGTGGCCAGCCTGGTCTAGGGTGGGGTGTCCCTGCCCATGGTGGTGGGGGTTGGAACTGGATGATCAGGTGGTTCCTTCCAACACTGAGTGATTCTGATTCTATAACTTCTCCAGTGAAGTGATCCTGCTATGGCAGGGGGATTGGACTAGATGATCTTTTGGGGTCCCTTCTAATACCTAATGATTCTATGGTTCTATCCCTTGCCACCAGGGAGAAGAGGCTGTTCTCCTCATTGCTTCAACCTCCTTTCAGGTAGTTGTAGTGAGCATTAAGATCTTCCCTCAGCCTTCTCTTTCTCCAAGCTAAACAACTCCAGTTCCCTCAGTCACTTCTCACAGGATGCATGATCCAGATCTTCCATGAGCCTTGTTACCCTAAACAGGACATGGCACTGTTTCTGTAATAAACTGCAGTATATTGAATTGAAAGTGTGGATAAACAACAAGTCACAGTAAATTCTATGTCAGCTTAACAGCTGTCATTTGAAAATATTAGTAATACAGTTACAAATGCACATGCTGGATTTCTTTTCCTTCAGTGAAATTCAATTTCTCATTTTGAACTGCAAGCTGTATAACGTCCGTAATCCTATAAAAGTCTTGGATAATGTTATCAAACCAGAACTTTATGTTTAAGAAATTCTTGGCTGAAGATGACTTTGAGCTAGAAGATTTTTTATTTTTATTAATGCACACTTAAAGCTAATGGACACATTTGCACAGAGAGTTACAAAGTATCAGGTAGCTGACTCAATTTTTTTAAAGTTTAATTCTACTAATAGATATACAGGATATTTATTAGTGGGCTTTTAATGAAATGAATTAACTTAGACAGTTTTGATTTGAAGGAAAATACCATAAAGAACCAGCAGAAAGCCACGTAACATTATACATGAAGATCTATTTCTATTTGTGAGCAACAATATGAAATACAAATTTGCAGCTTATCCAGGATATAAAGCAGTTTAAAAAAAAACCAACCAAAAAACAGACAAAAAACCAAAATGCAACTCACCTCATAGCAAGTATCTGGATGTAAGCATGTATATACTTTCTGTTGCATGTCTAACATATCCTGGAGCAATTGCTTCCAGTGTGTCTCACTGACTGATGGTTGCCTACAAACATTTTTAAAATTTATTCCTCAATACATTAAAATAAAAGCAGAACTACAGTTCCATCACAAAAATATTAGTTTTCTAATGCTATTTCAACCTTTAATTATATTTTTAAAAGAGATTTAAAGACAGAATGCTAATGTTATTAGTTAACATTTTAAAAGTGTCTGTAGGGTAAAACTGTTTGAACACAACTATGTAATATGTTTCTTCTGGTTGTTTTCTATGGGATATAATGGGGATTTAAACAATCTGTATCAAGATTTCTCACAACAGGTTTTGGTAACTAAAACCAGTAGCACATCAGGAAGCCAGAAGTACTACCTTCCTGCTAATGCAAGAATAGCTGGGTAAAACCAAGTTTGTAACCGCCACTGAGGATCATTAAAGTGCTGTACATCATGGACAGTCTCAAAGGGCTAATTGATTGCATGCAATCACAGAAGAATAGAGCTGCAAGTTCATTTTGTTCCTTAAACTGGAATGATTTTCAGATTCTTGACATTCTGCATCCACGGATCTCTTTATACCCACTAAGCTTCCCATACAGCTTCAAGTGCTTTTATCAAATCTTTCACTAGTTAAAAACACTATGAAGGTTCTTTGACATTACCTTGAGCGTTTCAGATTAAAAAGACTTTCAGCTACAGAAGAAGCTAGCCCAGCTAACAATGACTCTCATACAACATTAGCTTTCATTTTGGCAAAGGACCTCTTCAAAGAGTGAAAAATCAACATTTTTCCAACAGAAGCATTGACATGATCTTTCTAAAGAAACATAGTTTTAGCAGTCTTAAAAAGCTTTTAGCATGTCCATGCTAAATATTACTCTACTATTGCAAATAACCTCTTGTGCATGTTTAAATAAAAAAACCCAACATCTTGTGATGGTTGCTGTTTCCTAGGGTTTAATCTTTTACCTGTTTATGCCAAGAGCCATGTAATAATTCATTTACTGTTAGAAGAAGAGCCAAACAAAACAGTTCTTAAACAGAAAAACTGAAAATACTGGAGATCTAAGAGTTTGAATCAATACATAAAATCAATAACTACCCCACTGCAAGAGCTCCTAAGAAAACATGTCAGAATAAACAATGCAGTGTTTTACAAATCCTGCTCTCTCCACAAAATTAAATAAGTCTTAAAGGACCTCATTTACAATATGTTAACCTTTACTGTTCATCATCTTGCAGTACTTTGCAGCTAGTATGCCCTTTAAGATTATTTACTTGCACACAAAAACAGTTATACAGATTTGAAGCAAAACTTTTTTGAATGCGGAAAATGCAACCAAAACATTAATCATGTTAATCATCAGGTTAACAAATATGCTTTATGTACACCAGGTTCAGTTTGAGCTTGATGGTTCCCTACTGCAAAAAAAACAGGCAAATACTTCTCTGATCATTAAGTCAGACCTTACTGGCCTTTCCCCTTTATCTCCCATTCCCTTTTGAATACTAACTTGCGACCTGTGTGCCTCGTCAGCCTAATCATCAGCTTCTGTGCCTCCTCTGCATTATGTTTTGTGTCTTTCACGAAGGAAACAGGTTTCTGAAGTCCATGTTTCTCCAACATTTCTGACACGCTGCAAATAAATAGTCAACATAGAATCATAGAATGCATTGAGTTGGAAGGGATCTCCAAAGGTAATTTGGTCCAACTCTTCTACAACAAGCAGGGACATCTCTAACCAGACCGGGTTGCTGAGCAACCCATCCAGCCTGACCTTGAATGTCCCCCAGGATGGGGTGTCAACCACCTCTCTAGACAATCTGCTCCAGTGATGCACCACTCTTAGATTAAAGAAGCTTTTCCTGATGTCTAACTTAAATCTACCCTTTTCCAGCTTAAAAACACAGGATCCCTTTCCTACTAGTACAAGCCCTATGGAATAGTTCTCCAGCCTTCTTACAGGCCACTTTCTAACCTGGCACAGTTGTACAACTGGTTCTGCTGCAGTGGCCTTAAAGCTGTCTCAGACAATGTATTACAAATGCATACAGTCTCTATAAAGTCTGTAACAATATAGATTAGACAGAGAACAGTGAATTAGGTATACAATACATAATCTATATAAATGTAAAACCATTACCCTTGTGGCATGTTGTCACATCTTTTAGTTTCTTGTAACTCAAAACATTACAGAGCATTAAGATCAAAACAATTCCCCATGTAATGTTCTTCTCCTTCCAAAATCTTAAAGATAAATATCTGTGCAGTTTCATAATATTCAAATAGCTAAACAATTCAAATGTTTAAAGTTACAAATACAAAAAGCTTATAGATTATCACGTTGATAACAAAGATTCTCGCTGCTTTCTTGTTTTCAAAGTTTTTGGCAATGCCTAGTGACTTCCATAAAAATACATTCTTTATTTTAGAAAATTAAATACCTGAGAATTCTTTCCAGTTCATCAACTTCATCATGAAGATTTTTAGTTTCATCTGTTTCAGGTCTGCAAATAAATTATACAATTACTGTTAAATATGTATCTCAATACTTCTTATAACTTCTTATGTTATTCATATTACATGGACATAAATATAAGGAGTTTGAAACACTCCTTAAAGAAAGTCAAATATAAGTTTGGTTGAAAAGATTAAAAATACTGGCTTCTTGCCTGAAAGACAGCTGGACTTGAGAAAGTCCCTCAGCTTCCCAAAAACACAGCCTACCCTTCTTCCTTAGTCTTTTTTCAGGGTCTCTCCTTCCCACATATAAATTACATTTTACTCCTCCACATTACTTGTCTTTCATCAAAGTCTTTCCCTCCATACAGAGACATCTCTCAGGGCCATATAAGCCAAATGCAAGATGCAACTAACTGTAAGACTAACCAGTAAGATAGCACTAACACTTGGTTTCAATTACCCAGGCTATAAAGGTCTAAAAAACTAATATAGATGCATTGGTCTACATTGCTACTTTAAATCATGTTTTGTTGCATTGTCTGTTAGAGTACACATACAGCACAAGAATACATACACGCATATGACTACAGCAACTCACATAGTAACATCATCTACCCTTTTGTGACTTAACTGTTTTAAACCATTAATTCACAACTGTATATAGCATAGCTAAAATATTCAGAGATAATTAGCTGAAAATATTTACCCGTATCCTCTTTGTGGAAGACATTCTAAGATATCATAACAGAGAGAGAGCTGGTCATCCCGTTCACATCTATAAATACATTCCAAAGCTGTAATCATAAGCTGATCTTGGTCAGGAATAATTTTTTGCTGACACTAACGAGAAAAGAAAGAACATTACTCTTAGTTTGTTTCTAATGCAACTATTACATTTTTTTATATATAAAACTACGTGAACTCCAAAAAATAAACTTGCTTTAGTTGTAATTGGAATGTCTCTTGCTAACAACTAAGAGAAGAACCTGTTGAAGTTACAATCTGACACACAACTCAGCTAGTTTCCTAATCTAGAAAGAACAGTGGCATGTCCTTATACCCTCTTTGAATTTGGGATGGGGACAGGATGCAGAGGAAGGCAACAGCTACAAAAATTTGTCAGATTTATTTAATATGTATATCAATACCAATATACATAAACTAGCTGTGTTTGTTTTCGCTTCACTGCTTTACTTCCGTCCATTTAGAAAGTTCAATGTATATAGAAGTTGAACTTACGTGCCTGGAAATAATTATTTAAACAGTAGAAGAAGCATGAAATCCTCACACGTGAGGTATCATCAATCCTTTATCATTTAACTCTTGGCTAATGACCTAATGACCTTCATTTTAGTGTTTACATTAGTTCTGGAAAGAACAGTGTGGGGTGGGGATCATTTTATATCTACTGCTAGCAAAATGCCTCAAAAAAAAAAATGAGTGAAATCATGAAACTGACATCCATTTTTCTAAAGGCATATACAGCATGAATTTGCTTTAAACACATAACCAGAATATTACTTCAAAGAAGAATCTACTATAGTATTTGCTCTCCTAGGTCAAGATAATAAATAGTTTAATCTGACAGTTTAGTTGTATCATAACTTATTATAATACATTGTCAATGCTTTCTCAAAAATGAAGAGATTCTGAATCCATTTAGAAGGGAAAGATCAGAGAGACAATCTGATTTAGAACACGAACTAATATTAATTATGAATTTACCTTTTCAGGGCAAGAATTTCCAAAGAAACCAGCAGAAACATTAGGTCTTCATACTTACAGCAAGCTTTGAATTCTGAAAAATCTTCAGAGGTAGGGTCAGGTCTGCCTTCGCTAATGTTACTAAGTATTCCTTAAAAAGTGCATTTGCAAGACCAGGGGTCTGATTTTCGCAGCGATGGAGAAAAGGGATCATCCACTGGTAAACATTCTTCACATATCTTTCATCAGAGGACTGAAAAATGTAATGAGTTCCAGAGAAAAAAAGAAACATACATGTCCAGTGTCCAAAACAAGAAACAAAAAAAAACCCAAACCCCAGAACATATACTGATCAATAAGTACAACAGGTTGTGCATGTTGTGACACTGTGTTGCTGTATCTGCAGTACCACCAACAGCCACACTGAAGACTGTTTAGAAAGGGTCAATGGAAAAGCAAGTTCAAAGGTTTCAAAAGACTTCATTTACTAATGTTTAGTCCTGTGCCTAGGATGAAGAAAGAGGTATTTGAGAAAACTGAGCCATTTTCGCTGTTGTTGAAAGCACATAAAGAAAAAACTAAACTACAACAAAAAAACATGTAGAAGTGTTGATGACATAGATGGAGGTTTATCAGAAAAATGTCAGCTTCTAGTAGTATTCTATATACAGAGGATCGAGGGTAACCTGAATTATCAAAAAAATCAAAGTATACTTATTTATTAAAAATACTTACATTCTTCATCAACAGTCTCAGCTTTTCAATGTCTTTCATCTCTACCAGTTCCTCCAGAGTTAGAGTTCGATCACCATCAGTTTCATAAATTACTGTCTCAAGAGTGATCAGATTGTCACAAAGCAACTGCAGACCAGGAATATTCCTTTCCATGCCAAGACGAACAAGGGACAGAGCACAGTCCACCTGAAAAACACCCCTTTGTTCTAAAACTTCTTGCCAAAAAACAACTTCAGCTCATACCTGTTTTTTATTTTTCTATTTTCTTTCCTTGTTTCTTTTGCTCAGTAGGCAATTCAAAATTCACAGAATATGTCTAAATAAATCGCTCTTTTCAGTTTTATAAAGGCCAAATAAAATGCTTAATCTTAATATATTACGTTATTATAGGCTTTTGATCCAGATGCATCTTATTAATGCATGTAAATTAGAATAATACTATTCCTTCTGGGAGATTACGCTGTGATACATCACCTCATCTCACTGCATGAAACATGAAGGATTGCTTTAAACTAAGAGCAACAGTTAACTGACTCAAGTTATCATACCTCTGCATGTAACATTACTTCTCTGGCTGAGCATGAATTAATAATGTTAACTGTTGCATTTTACTTCCCAGAACATACTGACAGTCTTCTTCCCTGGTGACTAAAAACACCTTTGAAATAGAAACAGAATCTTTCATATAAAGAACTCAGTATGAATACAGTTGAGGCAAAAGCAGAACATAATTCCATTTATATGTTAGTAACTTAACTGATCCTTGGAAGTTGATTTTATTTCCATACCTACTGATGGGCTGTTAAGATCAGGGGAACTATGGTTGAAGACCTTTGGAGGATTGCAAAAGCCATAACGAAGATTAAGAGACAGCACGTATTACTGAACTAAAAGCATCCCATTAACACACATTATGACCGGTTTTTGTTTAAGAAGGCTGATCAGTCTGAGTCAGCCATTGTAACTTCAGCTCTGCTGTTCTCACCTGCATTGCGTACTTTTCAATTTCTTGTGCTCTGCTCAAATACCAGTCGGTAACAAGATCTACTGAAAGGTCAGTAGTCCTGTACTTCAGTAACTCGGGTTGAGTTTCATACAGAAATTCGCCTTCATCTTGTAACATTGGTTCAACAACAATCCTTTAAAAAGAAAAAGTAGTAAGCATACGCTAAAGTATATATGTTTGCTTGCATTTTTTTCACATCAGTCTTTTTCTCCAAACTTCTGGTTGCTTTAAAAGCTACAATCAACCTACCATTAAACCTATAATTTGATGAAACTCAAATGCAAATGAAGTGTTAATTTTTGTCAGCAAAATAATTAGCAAGGAATTCTAAACATGAGACAGATCATGAAAGAATCCTGCCCAACCTCTGCTTTCCATCTGCTCCTCATACAGTGAACAGTGGTTTTGGGATCCATTAATGCTGCTATGATAATGTTACGGCTGGTAATTAACTGGGCAAAAGGAAAAAAAAAAAACCCCACAAACCAGAATTTCCAGCAACCTCTCCCCTGCTCACATGCACAACAACACTGAACACGATGCTGAACAAGTGCTTGCTCGGTCAGTTTTGATAAGAAAGCTGAAAATTCAAAGCAGTGTGCACAAAACTAAGAAGTGAGTCTTACTGGATCTTTCCCACATTTTAAGAATTCTGTATCTGAAACATACATGAATATAGACCAAGCTTTTTGTTTATTCCACATATTTACCTGCATTCTGCTTTTTCACACCAGTCTTCTTCACGGTGTTTCTGCTCATTCCAAGGAAGAATTTTCAGTGTCCCCTGCTTATAACTGGTGTAACAGAAAAGAGACACTTTAGACAATTTGGTTTTGCTTTTCTAAATTGGGATGGCATGCAATCAATGGATCACAAACTGTACACCTGTCATTCAGTGAATTAATAATAAGCATATAAATAATTTACAGTATCAGTTCTCTAAGATTCACGAACTTCTCAATGCACTTTTAAAAGAGTGATTTTCTAACGATATCATTTAAGATCCACTAAAAAAAATTAATTTATTTTTTACTGAACACAACCTTAACTGCAAAAAAAATTGCCCAAAGCAGGACCAAATCTACTATATGCTCTAAGAATTTTTACCACTTCACATTTTGATTCCATATGCTGCCAGAGAAGAATGAAATTAGTAAAAGCCTATGACCTTCACAGCTTGAATAGATACAGTTCTTCAAATTTTAGCAAAAATCCTTGTACTGAAACAAATCAAGACATTCCTTGCTGTACTTATATTCTTGATTAAGTATAATGTGGTTTTCCCACAGTAAAACATTCTCTAAAAACTGAAACTTGGCACTTGAGGTTTTTTTGTAGATTTGCTCTAATGAAAAAGGCTCAAGATACAGAATGAGATAGCCCCTCTGATATAGTTAATGAGTATCCACACAAGTTCATTTCTTGAATGCATTACATGATTCACAGGAACTGCTTAGTAAATAAGAACTTAACATTGAACAATATTTGCTGAGGTTTTATTTTTAAGCTGAGGAATTATAACATTTTTAAGGCTACAGATTGGTAAAGGGTCCTCATGTATGTTCCTCTGCTCTCTGCAAATCAGGAGAACTCCAGAGACAACTCTATTACAAAACAGTTCAAATACTGAGTAGCAAGGGTTCTTTCCTTCAGTAAAACATTGTAGGGGTACGGTAAGTACCATCCCTAAATTGTAAAACTATTTTGATTCCATAATGTGTGGAATAGGGCACACTTCCACAATCGCAGCTTAGAGTTAATTTTGATGTCTAGTCTCAAATAAGCTCTATGGTAAAAAGTGTCTCAAATCATGGTCCTCACTGTGTCTGAACTGTTGGAAAAAAGTCTGTTTAAGATCCAGATTAAGGATACAATTGTTTAATTGTTAAATCTGCATCCAAGAGGGAAGGAGAAGAGACACAGTTTCCAGCATCTGTAGCAGCCATGTACAAAGTGAGGGCATTACAATATGAGCACACTGCAGCAATGAGCTATTTTAAGTATCACTCTTTTTCTCCTGTCCTTGACAAAAAAACCTGCAACAGCAATATCAACTACATGGATAATCCCCATTTATAAATTAAACTCTGACACAATTTTCTTATCGCTTGAATTGCAACTATGTAACTCAGCCTCTTAAAAAGAAATGCCATTTCAACAGACAAACCGATTTCACAATACAGTGAGTCAAATAAACCTGAAAATCAGTAACTCCATCTCATTTAGCAACAGATAAACACATTTAACAAAGCAAGGCATGTCCATCCTAACTACCTTGCCCTGTACATATCACCCAGAAGGTCAGTCGCCGCTTTCTTTTCCTTCTCTGTGCACTAGCAAACAAAACCCTGTCTTTTACCACAGTAGGGCTGGCCCAGCCCAACCCCCGACAAACAGTAATTCTAACCCTCCAAACACAACATACAGTAGAAATCCAGCAATACATTGGTAGAGACAGATTTGGTGGCTACAGAAGTTAAAAGAAAGGAAGGGAGAGGATGGAAAACTGCTGATCACTGTGTCTTGGTTACAGTAGCATCTGTGCTCAATTCCAATTCAGTTTGACAAAATGGCCCACACTTATTGTTGTAACTCAGTATCACGTAGTGTAACACTGAAAAACAATAAACTCCAAATTAACATTCATGGCATAAGCACCGAATAACATGTCACTTTTTGGTTTTCGAAAGATTTATCATCAACTCATGTATTTTGAGGACTGGGTGAGGGCCGTGGTTCGTTTCATTTTTGGAAAATTAATCTGTTCACTTTAAATAGCATCCCAGGAAAAATGTTTGAGAAAGTTGCTGTGTTTTGGCTGTTGTTTCACAAGGGGGTTTTTTGCTATTAATAAGAGAAAGAAGTCATGCAATATAAGGAAAGTAGTGCATACATTCAAATATCCTTTACATGTCATACGTATCTTCTTCTGGCCAGCAAGGTTTTAAAAGAGAAACATCACTAGAAATAAGCAAACATAGCAGAAGTTTAGGAGACATTTTTAAAGCCACTCATGCATGAATATGGGACCCGAATAACAAAGAACCAAGACATGCCAAAAATCACACATATTCCCTTAAAGCTCCTCTATTGATCCAAACCTGTACTGAAAAATACTACAGTGAGCAGAACTTTCTTAGTTAAGCTGTTTTATCCTGTACACCTGACACAGACCTGGCAAACCTTCACGACGGAATTATAGCTCCAGTTAACTTCTTTTTTTTTTAAGTAATACAAAGGAATTTGTACTTTAAAAGTTTATACTTAAAGCTGGAAAAACTTGCAAATTTTCTTAACCAACCTGAATATCAGTGCACTACAGTTAGCATAGTTGAGTCACTTTCCTGACTCTGACACATAATTTTAGTCACTCAACAGTTTAAATTTTATGCAAGCAAGAGTTATCCATGAAAAGTTAGTAGAAAACAGGTCTTTCCACACACTGAGGCAGTCAACTGTCTGGCCCTTCTCGCCATTTAATTTCAGAAAATAAACCACATTTCCCTCTCTCCATATAAAAGCAGTTGTTTTCTTCCCTATTCTTGTAATAAAACACGACCGGCTTTGCTTTTAAATTCCAACCACTTATAATATTTTTAATCACTTTTTAAAACTGGACCTTTGCCAGTTAGACTCCGTCTAAAATAACTTCTCTAACACTACTATAGCTTATAGTTTTAGCTATGTAGTTGAAAGTTTATTGCTTTTTTAAAAAAAAAAAAAACAGTTGCTGTGAAACATCTTGCTCTGTTTAAGTTCCCAGGCTTTGCTTTCTTTCTTTGACAGTTGCTTGGCTTTCTTCTTTTTCCCCCATCTCAAAATTCCATCATGTGAGGAAACAGTGTATAACTCTGCCTCTACTTTTACTGAACTTTCTCAAAAGATTATGATAGAAAAGAAGTTTAAAAGGATGGAGACAAGCAGTAATAAGTCTGACCATCCCTTCCATAAAAATCAGAGCAGTTAAGAATACTAGAAGATAGCCGATACGCTAAGACCAATACACCAAGACGGATACAAAAGTTGTTCATTTTTTCATTCATGAGGGCGCAACCAGGTGGATGTATGAGGGCAGAGCAGTGGATGTTATCTATCTTGACTTAAGTAAGGTGTTTGACATGGTCTCTCACAGCATCCTTGCAGCCAAACTGAGGCAGTGTGGCCTAGACTTTCAGGAAGTNAGAGAGGTTCTTCTCCCCCTCTACTCTGCCCTGGTGAGACCACACCTGGAGTATTGTGTCCAGTTCTGGGCTCCTCAGTTCAAGAGGGATGTGGAGCTTCTGGAGAGAGTTCAGCGCAGGGCAACAAAGATGATAAAGGAGGTGGAGCACCTCCCTTACAACAGAGCACTGGAACGGGCTGGCCGGGGGGTTGTGGAGTCTCCCTCACTGGAGATATTCAAGACCCGACTGGATAAGTTCCTGTGTGACTTGGTTTAGGTGATCCTGCTGTTGCAGGCGGATTGGACTAGATGATCTTTCGAGGTCTCTTCCAATCCGTAGTGATTCTATGATTCATTTCACTTAAATAGGAAATGACATTTCACTGTTTTTACAAAACTGCAAGCACTGGTAAGACTAACAGGGGCTCATTCATAAGATAAACAACAGCAGATACTGGTTTACACCATATGTAGCCCAGCTATTAACTACTCACTGCATGACAAAGAAAACACTCTGTATTAGAGTTTAAAAATAGAAAGTACTATTGTAATGCAGTTCTGCAAGTCTACTACGTCTAGAAAATATTTAATTCAGAAATATTTGAGGCACACATTACAGACACTTGAGAAACTTCAGATAAATGTTGCAGTGTGCTTGCCTGTACCTGTTTTTTCCCCATGACAACTGCTGTTGGCCATTTGCCCTCTGGCCAAATCTATCCAAACCAATCTTATGTTTCAGTACAAGAAGCCTACAGTGTCCAGACACATTAACTCAAGAAGTATTGTAAGCATATTTCAAAAGTTTTTCATAAAAGCTAACTGACAGATCTCACCACAAAATACTAAAGAGAAGAGTTCAGTCCATGAGAAGAATCATCATGCAGTGCAATCTTGATGGGAAAATGTCTATTCCATAATTTTTCCTTTCTCACAGCAGAAGTAGTTAAGCTTTAAAGACGTTAAGTTATGTAAACAGATAAGCCATAGAAAAAATATTTTCTGCTTTGCTCAATCTGCCATTTTAGAAATATTAACGTTCACCAGAGCAATCATTTGAGAGGAATTACAGATTTTTAAAGCCCTCACCAATAGTCAAGCAGTACTTGGTAACTATATGTTTTAAAAAACAATATAAAAAAGATAAAACTACATCTCATCTCTGCAGAAATTAGCAATTAGTGATTATGTAAAGCCAAACACAACAGATATGCTTCTTCCTAAGGCCACAAAAAAGTAATTTCACACTCACTGCTAACTTCATTCACATCTCACACTAAACATTCTGTAACATCTTCCTGTCACCTGCATTCAACTGTTATTACTCTCTCTCCACATTCTGATAAGTTTAGAAAAAGGACTGGAATAAACCAGTCGCAACATTAGCAAAGGATGGGAGATCCCTGTACTCAAGTCCATTATAAAAGCAAAGAATCAGTTAAAACACAGTATTCAAATAAACTTTTAAGACAAGATTTCTCAAAACTGGTAGTTATGTCCTAGAATAAATTTACATATTTTTTTTGCCTTTTTAAATTCTTGTGCTGAGTGGCATGATCTAGATGTTAGATATTAGGATTACTGGATTTATTTGGATTTAGGTTTGACTGGATGATCTTTAAGGTCTTTTCCAACCTTATAATTACTGTGATACTGTGATACTTTTTCCCCCCTCAAATTTCCATTATTAGCAACTCTGGTGACTCATGCAGAAACAAGAGAGCAACAAAACTTAGCTATTAAAATGGAAGCTGTTCAGTTGAGAAAGATTTCAGGCATCAAAACACCACTGCGGTCCGCAAACTCAAAACATAAATGCAGATAAGGCTGAGAATAAAAAAGCAGACATTAACATGTAAATGCAGAGGCAGGGTTTCCATTTTTCTGCCTCACTTGTTTATAACACAAATATAGCAAAACCAGCTGAGCTGGGGTGCAGTAGAACCACCACCACCCTGCACAACCTAGCTGCGCTGGAAGTGCCGAATTGGCAGATACGCTGCCATATGCAACAGACTGCATGCTGCTGCATCCAGCATCCAGCACTCACAGCTTATGCTATGGAACCTTGCAGGTTTTGCTCTAGAAATCCCAGAGGTCAGAGACATGTGTATATTCGGTCACAGAATCACGTAACAGTAGAGATTGGAAGGGAGCTCAAACAATCATCTAGTCCAGTCTCCCTGCCACAGCAGGATCACCTAGACCAAGTTGCACAGGAACATGTCCAGGCAGGTTTTACACATCTCCAGGAGGAGACTCCACAACCTTTCTGCACAGCTCATTCCAGTGCTGTCACTCTCACTGTGAAGAAGTTCCTCTTGTATTTAGTCAGCTTTACTATGCCAAAGGCAGTTGCCCAAAATTTCAAGCATGGGGACAGACAGAGCACATTGCCATCAGTATGGCAGGAGGCCGTCTTTTCCAATCAGCTGTGCCACACCACAACCCCACACAAATATTAGTGTGGGAGTTTACTTCTCGATAGTTTTTTCCTGAGACATTGCTTCCCCCACACATTTCACTATTCTCTCTTCTTTTCAACAGAATAAATATGATTTGAGGCCAGTAAATTGACAATTACAGAGGTATTCAACTCTATTTCTCCAGAAAGAGCCAACTTTTCCGGTATTGCTCTTTTCACTCTATTGTTTACAACGGTTTGGCAATACTTTCCATTCTTTTCTTTGACAAAAGAGGTCCATCCTATTATAGTTTCTGTATCCTACCCACTGCACTTATTCAAACCTGCAGATTATTTTTCGCTCCCAAGACTAGTTTTTAAAAGGAGATCTAATTCAGTTTTAAGGTCAAACTCCAATTCTTATGGCAACTATGTGGGTTGTTTTTTTTTTTCCCCTTTCATGCATTTAATACAGCCAGCCTGTCTATAAGACACATCTAGTTGAGATTTAGAATTACCTTTTTTACAAAAAAATCTTCTACCTTGTAAACTTCTACACATTAATTCCAGACTCCAAGGCAAAAAAAACCAATTCACATCAACACATTTAGGTAACTATGTTTTTTTGTTGAAAGACACAGACATTTTAAAGACTAAAAACGGGGAGCTTTTAAAAAACTATTTGGGGAGCAGATAAATCTTTTTTTCTTTTTTTTTTTTAAAATAACGTCCCATTGTCTGCAAAAGATGTTATAAACACTAATTCTGCATTTGTAAAATTGCACACTACATACTAGAATGGCTATGAACATAACTCATTCAAATATTGATCTGTTAGAGAAAGGTACTGAACGTTAAAAATGAGATAACATTTCCATCAAATACCTTTGTTAGCCACTCAAAACATCTTTCAACAATGTGTTTGGTGCCAATTTTATTACATTTATTTTTTTACTTATATTGAATTTATGTTTTTTGATAAGAGAAATACAGAATACTGGATTTTCAAATATTCTTTTCTCCTGATGAAAATCCACTCTTAGCAGAATTAATGATTTCTATATTTTACTGTAGGTACAATGTAAATTATTTTAGACATTATATTCCATTTAGCATTTTCATAACCGCACAATATGCAGGTATGGAGGCATTAAAAATAGGCTATATCTAATACATATATTTGTATATATGCAGGATCGACAAAGGAAGTTTTATATTCTTTAACCCAGAAATCCATTTATCCAAAGTCTATACCTCCTCAGACAGCAATGGGGAAGTTGATTCCTATTTCTGTTGCTCCACAATACTTAAAACTGTGAAACAATTCTATTACGTGACAATTATTCTGAGGACAAAATAGAAAAATGCAACCCAGACATGTAGTTTTAGAAAGCTATGATATGCATTGCATTTTTCGTATTGCATTACAATACTCTTTACTATTAATATAGTAGTAAAGTACTATTACAGTAGTTTAGTAGCCAATTAGTGAGTGTAACTGTAGAACCAATTACATATATTTTTAGGTTACAAATTATTCAATACACTGATCAGAAATGAGTGGAAAAGGTGTCCCAGGTGCTTTTGGCTACTGTAGTTAACTATCCTTCAGAATTCCTGCGGCACATATTGAGATGAGGTCTTTGAAGCAACTCTACCTTCAAAGTTGTTAAACATGATTTCACATAAGCAAATAAAGCTATGCTCAAATCATATGATTAACCTTTAATAGAATTTAGGGAGAGAACATTTTCTTCCCCTCTTAAAACAACCTAGGCTGAATAATCTACTACACTACTGCAGTTTAGAAGCTTGCTATGGCAAGTTCAATTTTATGTACACCATTAAAATTGAGGCAAGAGCTTTCACAAAATCAAAACAACAGGTGAACACCAAGTAAGTAAGATCTGCAATCATATAGTGAAAATAATCATTCAGTACTGTATATTTTTAAAGCATAATGAATGTTCATGAAAGAAATTTTGTTCTAAACTCTGCAAAAAGGTGACAAGGAAGACTGGCAGCAATACACTTTCAAGAGAAGACTGAGGAAGGCAAGTCAAGGTATAGCTCAGGACTAGGCGGACGAAAGACATGCATGGCAAATGAAGACAGGACAAATAAGGCATTGAATGAAATAGAAATATAAAGAAAATCCTGTTACAGCTTTGTGGATCAAAAGCATAAGCACAACTCACATGCTACAGAAAGGTATTTGAAGGCTACTACTGGCCCACCAGAAAACCTTCATGTTGAATGTACACAGCTCTCGCTGCTAATACCTGCAACATTTTTGTCAGCTCACTTTCTGCAACAGCCTTCTGGCTGCAGTGAGCTGCTTCTGTTGCTTTGCCAGATCCCCAAATAGGTCAGAATTGCTTCTGTTCCTCCCACACCACTGCTTTACCTTTCACATGGACCACATGGAACCTTGTCCACTGTTACCACCCACCAGACAGGAACATCGTGACAAGTTAAAAATAAATTTTGAGTAAAAGATTAAGTATTTCATAGTGGAAGGTAAGATCTGATATTTTTTCCCCCAAAACATATCATTGAAAATTACAATGATCCCTCTACCTCTACTCTTTATCTTCTTTCCCTTAGTGCAAAGAAAAAGAAGTGCATATAAAACTTCTACACTTCCTATTTCACTGTTGCATGGTACAAATTAATTCAAATAAACATAAAGAAATGAGCACAGAATTAATTCTTTTGACATGAACACTTGTAAACCACACTAAAAACAAAAGCAGCTCATTTTCAAAAGAGAAAAAAGACAAGTACAAAAAGATGAGCACTATATATTAGGCAGTTCAGCACACATTCAGTCATCAAGCCTATTTACATATGCATATGAAGAAAAGAAGCTGTAAGAGCTTTATGGAAACTGCAGTGCCACAGGCAATACTTCAGAAAAGGATTTTATGAAAAGGCAAAGTTAACTGCTTATGAACATCTTAGCTTAATTGCATGGTATTTCTCTATTCATACATGAGAGTCAACTACGTGGAAATTAAGGTTTTAAAAGCTTTACTAAGTTTTTGGAAGACATTTCCATTCCCATCCCAGCTCATGACACAAATGCAATCATCCACAACTCTCCAGTAAAAATTCACTTTAAGGAACAACTGAAACCAATCTTTGAGAAAGTTAAAGAGTAAAAAAAAAAAAAGCAGAAACATATGAAAAGTTTTTGCCTTAGAGGGAAGACTTTTATTTCTAGGGTAATGTGCGATATAGCAGACCTACGGCTATTGAGGGAAAGATATATTTGAATTTCCCAGCTTCTGTGAGTTTAAAATGTCAGTGCAAATGTTGCAATATAACAGTTAAATGTAGTAAAACAGATAAGAAAATTAAAAGAAAAGGAAAAATACTCTGGTCATGCCATTCCTTTCCTCTGAGATCACCTTGAAAACCTGTCTTATCTACAGACTAAGAACACTAACTGGAGCTACTAAAATAGAGATCAGAAAGAGCTATCATCTCCTTTGAATACCTAAATCCTCACCCCAGTTCTCATAACCAATGAAGTCTGTGCATCTGATGGATCTTTGAAAAGGAGCATAAATGCTAACCACTAAGAGACAACCAAGGCTCAGGCACTATCATTATAAAAAAAAAAGCTGAGAAATGATATGAGAAGAAATCGGAAACCATTACAATCACAGATCTGCAATAACATATTACTGAATAATGTCTGTACATCACATTATCAGTTTAAAGCTAACAGACATGTAGAAATGCCAATGTGTCTAAAAATTAAAAATACCTCCTCAATTTCAGGAGCTGTTGAGCTTCTAGAATTGCTAGTCCTTTTCAAGGCTCTCATGAATACATAAATGCTTTGCTCAGACAACACAAACCTCCTCCTGAACAATTCTGATAGCAATCCCTAAAGATGCTAAGCTACAAAATACGCCAAAAACAAGACAATAAAGGGCATCTAGTGCTTGACACTTTTTTTCCTTGTTAATCTATTTGCTAAAAGTATCTATTTCCCAACAACTTGGCCCAGAAGACAAAGAAATTGTTCCACCTTCCCCCCCAT
The DNA here is from genome assembly GCA_013400115.1 of Rhinopomastus cyanomelas. NCBI lineage: Eukaryota > Metazoa > Chordata > Aves > Bucerotiformes > Rhinopomastidae > Rhinopomastus > Rhinopomastus cyanomelas. The sequence goes on along the minus strand of VXBP01008285.1, from coordinate 64,618 downwards.
TTTTTATACAAACTCTTCCTTAACTGATCAAAGAAATTCATATTTTTATAACACTGGCCTCTAAATGCCATCTTATTATAAATGCCATGTGCCAGTAACAAGAAAAACAACTGCTTTGGGCCTACAGAATGCACTACCAACAAGCCTTTCTCTCACTATGCACTTAGAATTTATTACCTGCAGCTGAACTGTAGGTTACAGCCAAAAGGAAATGGCAATTACAATGCAACCTTTACAAAAACATTTCTCATAAGTAATGAAATTCTTCAGATACAGACCTTCCATGTGCATTCATATTGATGGTGGTGTACGCCAAGCAACTGTGTTTCAATATTTTTGCATCAACAATAGAGCTGCCTGTTTACTGCATTTCATCTGTTACACGCAGCACAAGTTTTCTCTCGGACAGATTCCCTTATCTTATAGTCAGAGGAACCAAAGGAACACAAAGCAATGTAGTGAATTTATACGTATATACTGGTCAGTATCAGTGGTCTTATCACACAGATCACAGCAAACTGCTAGGTACCCTATACGAATCTCTTGGTAAGAGAATTATGGCCTTGAGTTTTCAGAAAAACAATGTGCCAAAAGAAATCAGACGAGAGATTAGTTTTTTCTACAGCTGAAAGTAGAAAAATCTTCTGATATCCAGCTTATCTCCTATTTCCTAAAACCAAATGTGACACTTCAGGAAAACTAGCCTGACTCAGAATTCTTTGTAAAACTTGTCTAAAATTCATGAGGACAGACTGAATCATTATCAACCCTTATTCCTAGACCACTGCAACTAGAAGATGCACAAGCTGAAGAGATACCAAGTGGCAATGTTAGAGCCAAATTAAAAAACTGGGGCTTATATTTTGCAGTGTTTTCTTTTTGTACAGAAGTTTATTACATATAATACATATTTTACATAATTATATAAATTATATGTTCTACATTATAATATGAATATTATGAATGATAAATAATATCTTATATAACTGTAATTATATATGGAGATTAAATCATTTCAAAATTTGTATCATAACCTTATTCAATCAGTTAATTGAAGGAATAGATGCGCTAGATAGCACACTCATTTGAACTGAGTATCAGCTATACTTCTGCAGAATGACAGTACTTCTTTTCATACTAATATCCAATTTAAGAAACAAATGTTGGAACTAAAAATGTCACTAAACTCACTTACAATGACCAAGAATTTCAGTTCTCTGTGATTCACATGGATTCACTTTGAGTTACATGAAAAAAGAATTGCCAGAAGCTGAAGCTAACTGGACTGGTGAGGGACTCATCCATTTAAAAAAACTTTAGTAAGAAAATGTTACTTTCTACAACTTCAGTACATTTCAGTAGTATGTTACTCTACAAGATCACATCTGGCGTACTGTGTCCAGTTCTGGGCCCCTCAGTTCAAGAGGGATGTGGAGCTGCTGGAGGGAGTCCAGCGCAGGGCAACGATGATGATGAAGGACAGGGAGCACCTCCCTTATGAGGAGAGGCTGAGTGAGCTGGGTCTCTTTGGCTTGGAGAAGAGGAGACTGTGGGGTGATCACATTAACGTCTATAAATATTTGAAGGACGGGTGTCAGGAGGATGGAGCCAGGCTCTTCTCAATGTCATCTAGTGACAGGACAAGGGGCAATGGGTGTAAGCTGGAACATAAAAGGTTCCACATCAATATGAGAAGGATCTTCTTCACAGTGAGGGTGACAGAGCACTGGAACAGGCTGCCCAGGGGATTTGTGGAGTCTCGTTATCTGGAGATGTTTAAGTCCTGCCTGGATGTGTTCCTGTGTGACTTGGTCTAGGTGATCCTGCTGTTGAGGGGGGGATTGGACTAGATATTTCGAGGTCCTTCCAATCCCTAATGATTCTATGATTCTATGATTATTCTTGTTAAATAGTCATTTTCATCAATATACAGTTAACTTCATTAGATTAATAAAGTTTAGGGAGCATATTTAGCAATACTACGTGAATAATCAGTATTGTAACTGGGAAACAGTTTGAGGGAAAAAGGCTGTATCAAATATACAGTATCTTTTTGTAAGTATATGGGATATGTGCATATAGCATTTGCACTCATTCCCATTCTGTAATTGCCCACATATAAACATTTCAAAAGACAAACATTACCTGTTCTGCAAACCAGAAAAAAACCTGAAACCGCAAGTAACTGATCCCAGCATTGCACAGTTCTGTCTGCCACAGGAATAACGATTCAAACTACATACCTTCGTTTCAGAACACAGACCATAATAAGTTCTTAACTCATAACTTAACATTTTCACTCCTGCATCACCAGTGAAATGTTTTAAGTGTTATTTTGCCCCTTGGGCCATAACTCAGTTTCTTAAAACAAACCAACCACAATAACAAAATAAAAAAACAAAACCCAAGGGCAAACAGCCCTTCAGAGAGAGGGGGAACTACTTTATGAACACCAACAAAATATCATTAACCACATTTAAGATCTTCCTTCCTTCTCATATCTTCTAAAAAGATAATAATTTGAATATATTTTAGCAATTCTATAAATACTGCAATAATTTATCTTCATAATCCTGTTACCTTAAAGAAAAGGATAAAACTAGTCTTTCTGCAGCAGAACAAAATGTGTTTATACTACTACCACATAATGAAAGGGTAAGTACCAGATATCATGAAACAAAAGCTAACTTCTGTTCAGGGCTGACAAAAGTAACCATTATAACCTAGGGAAAATGTTACAGGAATAAGGCGTTAAGTTAAAAAAGACCTCTTCTATGTGCAGAATTATCAAAACAGGACTGTTAAAACTGAAATTAAAATCTTCACTATAATGCTGAGATACTAAAATAAGGCCAATTCACTATTCCAGAAATTATCACTCTGATATAAGGCTTCAAAATCCTGTTGTAAAGTATTCAATAATGAAACTCCCAATTCACAATGAACACTGAACAACATGCTTCAAACCTAACTTCGTAATTGAATTGTTTGAAAGAAACACTCCGGAAGGAAAAAAAAATTCGTTAATGCACAGAACTGTGTATTACGCTATATTATGCTTTTCAAGGTTGCCCCTCTTATAAAAATCTATATGAAATGGAGACTAACATTTTATGCTGAAATGGTAATAAGAAAGTCTGGATTTAAACCTCTTCATAATTCTATCTTAGCAAACTGTGTAAGAATTAGTAAAAGGAAAATAAATGCTATCGAAATTACTGACTGCTTAAATATTAAATCACATTTCTAAACAAATACAGAAAAACATAATTGCTTCTAGGGAGCTAAACACTTATATAAATAATTTCCTAAGCTACTTGTTATTACAAATTACCCACAAATCCATACTTACACCTGTGAAAACCTGAGCAGTTTCAGGTCAGAAAAGGCCTGTTTCCTCTTATGTGTAAGGGGGGCAAAAACGTTGCAAGTCTCTACTGATAATAACAATAACCAGCCAAAAACCTTCCATAAATAGCACAAAGTAAAGCAGAAAATGCAGACTGCTCAGGTACATAAAATCAAAACTATCCTCTTAATTCCAGGTAATAACCAATATCAGACTGCAATACATGGAAATTAATTAAAGTTTTAACCAAAATTCTTACCGAGCTTCAGGCAACAAGAAAGCATATTCATGTGGTGAAGTCGTCTCTGGAAAATTGGAGAGAATTGCCTGTCTGTGTGGAAGCAAAGCTGATCCATGGAAAGTGAACAAAATTTCCAGGGCTCTGACATTGCTTTCCTAGAGGCCAAAACATTAAGTTAAAAAACTACCTTAAGATCGATTTAAACTGAAAATAATTCTATGATTCTATGTAAGCTTAGGTCATACAACATATTTTTATATTTTCTTTAACAATAAAGAAAATTAGCTCAGGGTCTCTGCATTCTCTTATTTATAATCAAACCAACACACCCTCCACTTCTTAAATTCCCATTAAGATTCAACCAAGTTCAAAGAGGGAAAAAAATGCACCTAAGTGCAACAGCAATACTAAACCAAAATTGTATTCTAGAAAAATACCCGAGCATAAGTTCTTGCTGAAAGTACAATGTTCTGATTTCTGAACTTCTTGAAGAATTCACCATCGTAATGCTGCTCAGCTGCACGAGGCCCTCCAAGGATTTCCTTTAAAAAATTATAAAATAGATTTTAAAAATCATATAAAAATTAGGTTTTATGCAAGATTTGCACAGGCATCAAAAAGCTTACGTGTCTCTTTACATTAGAATGAATACAATATGTATGGAAAAACATGCTTTTGGATTTGTTTCAGTATGGAAAAAAATGACAGAGGAGAGGCATGAAGGTGATCAGAGCTTTCCTACACACAGGCTGAGGGGCTGTTCAGTTTGCAGAATAGAAGACAATAGAAAGAATATATTATGGACTTCTAGTATTTGAAGGGGGCCTACGAGAAAGTTGGGGAGGGACATTTTATAAGGGTGTGTAGCAACAGTAGGAGGAGTAATGGCTTTAAACTGAGAGTAGATTTGGATTAGATACATCCAAGTTCCTTCCAAGGAATAAATTCTTCATTGTGAGGGTGGTGAGACACTGGAATGAGTTGCTCAAAGAAACATCAATGGAAGTGTTTGAGGACATGCTGGATGTGGTCTTGCACAATGTGGACTTGTGGAAGGTGTCCCAGGGGTTTGAATCTAGATGATCTCTAAAGCCACCTTCAACCCAAACAATGATTTTTGATTGATAAGCTAAGGCAATTCTCTATTTTAATTAGAGTTTAGACATCACTAATTAACAAAGAGATGTGGTAATATTCATCACACAGCTAGCACTTACTGCAAATTTAAAATTAAAAAACTAAGCAAAGTATAGTTTGACTTTCCAAAACCTTCCCCTTTAGTAATCTCATGGAACAAAAATTTTTGCCATAGAACCCAAATAAAACTTGTTAATTAGATGGACAGAGTGAAACAATAGTAATCTTGCAGAAACTCTATACCTTACATTGCTACATAACTTAATTTCTAGCTAACCCTCTCAATAGCCACCTATTTGCATCAATAAATCAAGAGAAAGACAGTAGCTGTAACAGAAAACAGATTACTTAAGTGAGACACTAGCATTTCAAAAAGATTAAATACTACAGTATAAAATATACAACAAAACTATTACAGAAATACCTACACAATGAGAACTCCAAAGAACTTCTCCAGTGAAGTAGTCCTGCTGTGGCAGGGGGATTGGACTAGATGATGTTTCGGGGTCCCTTCCAATCCCTACTGATTCTATGATTCTATGAACTATAGTCAATTACCAAGTTTTCTCACCTTATAGGTTTCAAGTCGGTCAAGATAACTTAACAATTTCAATCTGCTACGGCACAGTTCTTTTTGTTCCAGTGTCAACCTGCATTTAAAACAGGAATTTTCACGCTTGCAATTGATATTGTCATCATGTGCATATAAAGACAACAGTTACATATTTTAATGTAATTAATGACTGTGCACTGGAATATAAACACAAATTAAGGAAACCATGATCTTTGACACAGCATCATTTAAACCACTTTCCTATTAGGAATAACATACATGAAAGCAATTATCTTCTTGCAACTGTGTAATTTTAATAAACCTGTAACTCTGAATAAAACACAACAAATAATTTCATTTACTTTGAGAAATTTACTGATAACAGCAGCTCTTGACACTTCTTGGCCTCCTTTTCCTTTCTAGTACCCATTTCTTCATCCAGTGAAAAAAAGTCTTCATAGGGAATGTCAATATCCACCTCCCCTGGTAAGATAAATCTGAAAGACAAAAACAAACATAATTGATGTTGATAAAAAAATACAATGAACTAATTTTTCAACAGATGTATTAAACACAGCATTCAATTTAAGTCCTGACTACAAATCTAAATTTTGTTATAAAAAGATAATACCAAATTGTGCTACGACAAAGCAGCAAGCATTCAGGATGAGAAAACAAGAAGCATCGTCTCCTGTTCCCACTCTCATCCCCAAAATAAACCAGAAAACCCAAAGCACCACTTTAAAATTTTGTTTCTAAATCAAACAGGTAGCACTGGGGTTTGCAGCAGCTGTACAGCATACAGTAGGAAAAAGATGACTACACAAAAGAACAGCCCATTCTATTTGTACTACCAGAAACTGAACTGTCTCTGCATGCATTTCCACACTGACCCCATGTGCTCTTTTTCCCTACCTGAACAACAGATCACTAAATGAAAGATGACATTAAAATAATAGAAAAGCAAAGCATTTATAGGGATAATTGCAGCTTCCATAAGAGAAAACAGAAACAGTGTCTCCTAGAAAAACATTAACATCAGAAGTTCTCTATAATGAAGAAAATAAAGGACATCCAGAAAAGAGTGAAAATACAGTATAAAATAAAGCATGATTCTACCTTTTACTATGGTAACATGAGAACAGGTATCTTTTGGACATCTTTAGAATGGTTTGAATCACAGTATTACCTGGCTCTATTTCTTGCAAAATAATTTCAACATTACTGGATTATTATTAAAATTTACCACATTATTAGAAAAGATTTCTGTGGTGGGTTCAGGACCACAATTAAAGATAAAGAAAACGAAAACAAAGCAGTTAGGTCTCGATGAGAGCTTGGATAAAATTTGCCAGACAATGGATACGTTAGGGAAAATGGAAAACGGTTTATTAACTCTGTAACTGTATACAGAAAAGAAGAAAAGGTTAAGCAAGTTAGTGCACACAAACCGGAAACTGTGTCATCATATATTCTGAGAAAAACATAATGGGAGATTATTATTATATCAGTCCTTGGGTTTTTTGCACATCTAGAGACCTGCACATTTAGAGACAAGTACTACCACCCTCTCTATTAGTCATGTGTCACCCCTGCCTGCAATCAGCGGCACCCTGGCTGTACAGACTGGTGAATTCTTCAATTCTCCAGCTCAATGCTCATCGGGCATGCCTGATTCCTTAGCACCTGAACTGCATCCCTCGATGCGGGAGACATGATTTCAAACAAAGAACCCAGACTCTGAACTTCATGCCCAAGGTTTAAGGATTCTCAAGTCCTTCTGCTTTCTTCAGCTAAGCTCAGAGGAATTCTCCCCAATACTTGTGCATCCTCAGTTTTCCTCAGTGGCAGAAATGACAAAGAATCTCTCTTCCTACTGAACAGTGCTCTCTAAGATGGAGGCAGCTGCATGGCTTTGGCCACGTGTGGGAGCCAAGATGGAGACCGACCGCATGGCCGTGTCAGCAGGTGCCCCCCACACACACACACACTCTGCAAACATGGCTGAGAGAGTACCATGACCCTCCCCTCTCCTCTCTCCTCCTGTCTCAGCTCCAGGGGGAAAGGAAAGAATCCCTGCAGCTCACCAGGGGTCGCTAAATGGCTGCTTTGTGGTGGGGGGATGGTAGATCTGCATAAATTCTTGCTTCTCCAGTCCGCAGTGCTAGCACCAGACTGGGCTGGGTTGAAGCTGGCGCCACTGCTGCCGAGCTGGGGTCAGGGCTGAGCAGTCCCGCCGCATCCCTGCCCACAGCAGAAAGGGGCCGGGGCAGGCCACAGCAGCCCCACACTGAGCTAGAAGACCTCAGCAAAAAGAGGCAAGGCTAAGATCCCTGGCCTCTTTTACCTTCTCACCTAGCTCATCCCTCAAGGGCAAGTACCTAGGACAATTCTACAGTGTAACCTCCCCCAGGACAGGTCACTGCGGGGGGCTTTGATGAAAGCACAGATCTATACATCTGAAAATTCTGGTAATTTTCAAACTGCAACAATTTCATAAGGTATTCTTTAAAAGGAAAAGAAAACCAGAAGAAATACTTTTCCCAAACCTGCCACCATCTTCTCCTTTTCCTATGGCCACGAGAGCCTCCAAGTCTGTGCCTTTCAAGCCATACTGAAGCAACTTCTTGGCAGCATCCACATTGTCTGGTACTCTTTCCAAGCACTCATGAAGAACCCATGCACGTTTCTTAATTTTGCTCTGTACAAAAGTGAAAGTACAGGCACAATATTAAGTGCTTTAATCCAAAGCAATGAAACCAAAGTTGTTAAAATCTAAAGTGCTTCTTCAAGTTAAGAAAATGTCGAATCAATCTGATTACTGACAACGAGAACCAACAAGAGATAAGAATCCAAAACATTATTCCTTCACAGCATCTGTGTCAGAAAAGGGCAAAGAAATGTCAAACATTTAACAGAATTTTCACAACAACTGAAAAAGAAATTATTTGCATGCCCTCATTAGCACTCCACCTCGCACACTAAATAAAAAGTGATGCTTTGGGGATAAAATGCTGGATTTTTAAACCACGTACATTCAGCACTAGTCATCTTTATTATCAGCCTCTTCATGTGTCAGTAGGATTCTGTGACAGAAAAGATGCAACAGGCTCACAAAATACAATTGACCTTTTCTGCTGATCTTCGGTTGATATTACAGAACACACAGACAATGGCTACTTGTAAAAAATATCTTCTCTTTGACATTCAATTAATATCTGACTTCAGAGTTGATACTTGTCTTGACCTCTTTGAAGACTTAATGCTATAGCACCATTAGGCTGTACAGTTTTAACAATGCTTGCCTGATGAGTTTGAAACCTTTCTTCCAGACCAAAAAATCTCAGAGTATTCTACTGAAAAACTCCAGTTACAGGTAGCATAGTTTACTGTAAATTCTGTTATTTCAGCTTTGCTATGTAACTAGTAGTTCCAACTTCACCACCGCGTTTAATATCCTTGTAAGTTTTTTAAATTGTTTATATTTGCACTTATTATTATTAGTCATTTGCCAGACAATGACCTTCTGATGCATGTGGGAGAGAAGTAACAGAAAACTACCAGCTATTAATGGAAAATAGAAGATATTTGAAAGATTTCAGCTTTCTCAAGTTCTTCCGATCACACCTTCCATTACACTAACTGATCAGGATTCAAGTTAAACTGACAAGATCAGTTTTCTACATGACATTAAATGAAATTTTCAGGAAAAGGTCTCCAAATTCCACCACTTTGTCTTGTGAAAATTAAAACACAACTGAAAATTCAAATTCTATAGAGGTAACACAGATATTCTGATAAGAAAGCCTAGAAGTCACAAGAAAAAAACCTACCAAGTAGTCTTGAATTGAAGCAACGTTAACAGCAGACTTCCTCCACTGTCTTTGATACACAAGATCAGAATCAAGGCTGTAAGTCTGTGCCAAAGACAAAGCTTCCCCATATTCTTCATTATCAATCTAAAAAGCAAATATGTGAAAATGAAAGTCCTCTAGTTTACATCTTAAACAATCAATTCTTAATTATCCATGTTGAAACAGGTATAGAAATAATTGCTGTGGGTTTGCTTAAGGAGGCGGAAAAGACAATGGCTCAAGATACAGATGAGCTAAATTCAGACCTTATGGACACCCACTGAAAATCAGGACTTTTGTGTAAAAAGGAGAAGTTATTTACGTAACCAGTATGACATTAGCACTCTATGAAAACTCCAACAGTTATCAAATTGGCTAGTTTACCATCAGAACTATTGTGTAGTCTTAAAATCAAAGAAATAGCTGTTCAGTAAAAAGGGAGTAAGTAGCCTAACTTGTATGTATGCCTGAAAAAAAAAACAAGTAAACTATATTCACATTAAAGTAAAATGCAATCCATGCTCTGGACAATAACAAGCTAAACAATTTCATTTAATGTATTTGTCAGATCTTTTATTATTTGTAAGCACTCACATGAGTACACTTCAAAAGCTAATGATGCGCAACATCTTCCCAACAACCTGCAAACATCATCTTATTTGAATTATTATAATGCTAGTTTTAAACAACAGTCCCTTCAATTAGGTAACACAGTACACTGTCGAAAAGACCCTTACGATGTATGTGCCTAAATCCTTCTGTTGATAGGGCAAGAATTAAAAGGAAACATTTATTCCTAAATAAAGCTGATTAATAGAGGCATAATCTTTCTTTCTATACTTACTTTTCTCTGGTACAATTCCTCTGGAGTTGTGGATCTCAAACTGACAAGGCGGAAATTCTTTGTAATAGAACGTGGACGCTTCCGTGGAGGTGCAAATCGTTCCATTTCTGTCACAAAATACAGGCCTTGCTTTAGGTAGCTGAAGTATCTATCCTTAGTAGAAGTTTCATCATCTGAGTCAGAGTCATCATCTCCCTCATCTTCATCACCAGGCCTGCTCTCCAAGCGTAATCTTTTTGGAATAAGTTTTATCTCACACTGCACAAAAAATATACATATGAAGAATCCATCTAGTGTCATAAGAATTTAGTATAACTTCACTTACAGTACTTCAAATTTTCAATCAACATCCTTCTTCCCCTTCTCCTTTAAACTCTTAACTTCTCAGTCTGCTCCAAAGGTACATTCTTTAACATGTTCCAGAAACCCTAACTGTCTGTTTCTGAGAGACAAGCCTTCATCCCTTACCTAGTGAAGCAGAGTAAGGGCTTCGTAACAGTAATCTGCCACTACACTAAACCTCCTACACCACCCTAGACACAACAATGGACACATCTTTGAATGCTGTTACACAGCATACAGCACGGTTTTCAACTCTTAGCTAGTCAAGATATTCCTGGATATGCTGAAAAGATGTGTAGACCTGCAGCTTAGGTACATGGTTTAGCAGTGGCCTTGATACAGTTTGGTTGATGCCTGGACACGATTATCTTAGAGGCCTTTTCCAAACCTAAACAAGTCTGTGATTCTATGAAATAAATCATAGACTCATGGAATCATAGGGTTGGAAGGGACCTCCAAAGGTCATCTGGTCCAATCCCCCTGCAATAAGCAAGGACATCACTCACTACACCAGATTGCCCAGAGCCCCATCAAGCTTGACTTTGAATGTCTATAGAGGTGGGCCCTCCACCACCTCTCTAGGCAACCTGTTCCACTGAACCACCACCCTCAGACTAAAGAGCATTTTCCTGATGTCCAACCTAAATCTACCCTTTTCCACCTTAAAACCATTATCCCTTGCCCTATTATTTTACACCCTTCTCTAGCCTTCTTATAGGCCCCTTTCAGGTATTGGAAGGTTGCTACAAGGTCCTCTTCTTCAGAAGGCCTGCCCTCATAAGAGAGGTGTTGCAGTCCTCTGATCATTTTCATGGTCCTTCTCTGAACCTGCTCCAACAGATCCTCATCCTTCTTATGTTGGGGGCACCAGAGTTGGACACAATACCTCAGGTGAGAGCTCACCATGGCAAACCAGCTTGCTGTGCTACCTTTCCAACAAATGTTGGGGTGGTTGAAATCCCCCAACAACATGAGAGCCTGTGAGCAAAATATCTCCTGGAGCTGTAGTAAGAAGGCTTCACCAACAACCACCTCTTGATTGGGTGGCCTATAACAGACTCCAAACACAAGCCTTCCTTTGTTGTCTTGATCCCTAATTCTTACCCATAAGCTTTTGTACTGCTCATGCCTATTCTTTAGGTACAACTCTTCACATTCCATCCAGTTCTTAACATAGATGGCAACACTTGTACCCTTCCTTCCTTTCCTGTCTCTTCTGAACAGCTTGTAGACATTGATAGGCATACTTTAGTCATAAGATTCATCCCACCAAGTTTCAGTTCTGTTCAACACAAATGTAATCTAAGACTACATTCTTGGGTTGTAATATGCCAGTCACTGGCATATCTTACTTCCAAAACTAAAAAAACTTTCTAAAAACATACACACAAACTTTATCAGAATAATTCAATATATACCAAAAAATATTTTTTACTTGGGGTTTAAGACCTATTTCACTGTAAATCTTAAGAAAGAGTAATTTTCTTAGTTTCAAATTCCTGATTAGCTTCATCATAGAATCATTTTGGTTGGAAATTATCTTCAAGATAATAAAATCCAACCACTAACCCAGCACTGGCAGGACCACCACCAAACCATGTGCCTACACACCACATGTACACTTCTTTCAAATACCCTCCAGGGAAAACGAATCCACACTTCCATAGGCAGCCTGTCCCAATGCTTTACAACCCTTTTGGTGAAGAAGTATTTCCTAATAATCAGTCTAAACCTCCTCTAGCACAACTTGAAGATGTTTCCTCTTTTCCTATCACATGCCACTTGGGAGAAGAGATGGACCTCCACTTTGTTACAACATCTTTCAGGTAGTTGTGGAGTAATATGGTCTCCCTTCAGACTCCTTTTCTTTCCAGGCTAAACAACTCAAGTTCCCAGAGCCACTCCTCACAGGACTTGTGTTCCAGATCCTTCAGCTGATTCCTTTCCCCTCTTTGGAAACTGTCCAGCACTTGTTACACTCTACTCCTTCCTGGAATTCTACTAAAGGTGAACAACAACAACAAAAAAAATCTCTAACATGACACATTTAATTCAAATGCACTGCTCATTTCTTTTAAATGTACTCTCTCTTTAAGAGAATCAGTTTCAAAATGGGAGAGGTAAGCCTGCAGTATTCCTCAAACGCACTAATACACAAAGCATGGTGAACTATTAACACACACTTTCCTGCAGCAGTTTCCTCTCATTCAGACTAGCCTTGCAGTTTTACTTTTACCCTCTAGAAGTTGATAATCTGTTTTTTCTTAAAACAGTGGAGTGGCAGCAAATACAAGATTTCCCTGCAATACTTGTCTAGAGATAAGGAAATACTTTCTATTAGCAGTAACAGCTTTCACTTTTTCTTTTTAAACCACAATACAACAAAGCACCCTAGAATTACATATACAAAAGCAAACTGCCCTACTGCATTCCAAAAAGGTATCTGCTTGCACGCATCCCTCACCTCAAGACTGAGAAATCCTCCGTCATGAGCTGAAGTGACTTGCGGAGAACTCTCAAACCATTCACATGACTTTCCCAACAAGTTTCTTAATGTCTTGACTGATGACACAGTCAATGCACCAGAGCAGCGAGCCAGGATGACAGAATTATCCGCCCACCAATTTACATCTATTAATGGGTAATAGGATTCTTTATCTAAAACAAATAAAAAAATTAGAATGCACTATTCAAAGAAACAGAACTTTAAACATCAGATAAAGACAGAAATTATTTGTACTACTAAGTTATTTCAGCCAATGGCCTAATTTAACAAACATTTATTATTGCATACACATTCTTGGTTCACTAGGTTATTTACATCAATTACATTTTAGTAAAATTGTTCTGCAATTCATGAAGCCGTTGAGAAAAAAACCCACATTATTATGGATGTAATTATTTTTAGTATTAGTTGAAAAAAGAATTCTCAGTAATCTGGTTTACTTGTACAAACTATGACAAGTTTTACATATTTGATCAAGATCTGTCTCTGCACCTCCCAGACAATCCTTCTTAACCAAGTCTTCCTCACAAACATAATACTGATGAAAGTAAGGTGATGTTACACTGGTTTTGAAGAAAAATTACAACGATGAACAACGCTCCTGAACTAGCCGACAAAATGTAGTTGGTAAGAAGATCAAATGAACAACAGAAAGTCACTATGACTGACAGTGGAAGCTATGTTATCTCTAACACGGTCTTGGTTTTGGTAACTGGATGTTAGGACAATGTACCTCAGAATTACCTCAAATTGTTCACTAGTGTCGTTTCCCACACTTGATGAAAATTACATTTTCCCAGGCAAGACTGAGAGTTAAGTTCTGATACTTCAGTTCTTATTTGGCAGCTTGCCCATGAAGGCAATATGAATTAATCCAAAGACAGAATTGCCAAGAAAATGGTACAAAGGAACAGGGATCTCTTATATAGAAGAGGTATAGAAGCAGTAGTGAGTGGATCCTAGAATAGCTACTGATCTCTACACTCCTGGAAGAGCCGTGTAAATAGGCAAGCAATAAATGGCTGTACACAATGGCCCCAGTTTTGCGAAAAGAGGAGAGAGAGACAAGGCAAATCCAGTTCGAGGAAACAAAATGCTTTTGTCTTGGAATTTCAAACTAGAATCTTTTAATTACCTTAGTGTTAAGGGTTAAGGCAGAGCTGGCCACTAAATGAATGTCAGATGCTCTGTATTAACCCCTCTCCCTTCTCAGAAGGGGAAGGGAAATGGAATGAGTGAGGAAGAAAGACTTCAGGATTGGAAAAGAAAAAAGAAGCAGCATTAATGAAAAAATTACAATTAAAACTTAATACTAACCAAAAAATACAACAAAATTCTGAAATATATATAAATATATGTGAAACTAATACTGAACCCGTCCCTCAATGGCAATCACATCACCACTGATGCTGTCAAGCAGGCATGCAGAAGTCTCAGACTGACTCAGAAGAAGACAAGAACAGAACTCTGGAACTGAAATCATGAATGTATGGATTGGGCTTGAAGGCAGAATATGCTGGCCATTGATGAAGAGAGCTTGATCCTTTTGATCACTCAGCTTTGTACTGAATAAGATGTCTATGAAAAGCAATACCTTGTTGGTCTGGTTTGGGTCACCTGTCCTGTATGCTCCTCCCCACATGTGCAATTTTATTTACTTACTTATTTAAAACTCTTTCACTTACAGCACTGCGATGTGTTACACAAGATTAATCAGTGACCTTGAAATTTCTAAGAGGAAGTGTAAGAGCTTTTCTGCGTACCAACCCTCGGTAACAGCTGTAAACGCCAAGCATTATCTCTTATATAAGCAAACACTACTTGCAAAAATATGCTGTTAACTTCAGTTAGAAGAGACTGTGCTGAAAACTCAAATCACTGAACAGAACTGGTTCTGTCCTAGCTCAAAACAGGATGGCTAGCTTTCAAGATTTATTAGGTATTCATAGAAAATAAAAGCAAGTTTAAGTTTTAAACTGATGACTTAATAGTTGTGGATAAAATTCCTAAGAGTATTTATAAAAACAACCTTTTGAGCTATGCCACACTACAAGCTGAAATAAATGCATACAATTTTGGCTGCTACTCTAACTGAGATGTAGTTTTCATTCTTTGTATATTTATGTAAATATTTATTTAATCCTACAATATGTGATTAAATGTGTGATAACACAATGTGTGATTCTATGATTCTATAACACATTTTTAATCACACAATGGTATAAAATAACAGTCTAACTGTAACACGTACCTTTTATTTTCCTTCTTTTTTCATTAGAGAGTCTCCAGTCTGGGTTGATCTCATCATAACCTGGCTAAAAATAAAAAAGCGGGAGAAAAAAAAGGATTATATGCAAAAAAGATTTTGTAACAAATACATTTGTTTACTCCACTGCTGAAATATTACATTTTTCAATGAAAATGCTCCCCATAAATTGAAAATTTTCCTGAACATAAAACGTACAACTGCTACAGTAACATTGTACTGTATCAACTGATACAGTAACCAGTGAGAAACACTAAAAGACACCAAACATAAAGTAGACTTCTGTATTCCTAAAACACCATATTACAAAACAAGAGTACTGTCAGATGTAGCCTAGTCAGCATTACACAGCAATCACACCCTAAAGGTTTCTGAAATAAGGGCTTTCCAGGAATCAGAAGCCCATCAAGTGCTTGCTTTTAGTATCTATACAGAAGAGCTCAAGTATATAAAAGAAAGATCTCCAAAATAGTCCTAGTTTGCTCTGTGTAGTGTTTCTGAGCAGCAGCCTAGTACAGCATTAAGTATTTACTCTGCTTAGTTTTGCAGTTATAAAGCCCCTTTCAAGACTAATGTCAGAAGGGAAGCAGCACTAGATGCACTGGTGCTGTGTTGTTTTTTTAAACTTTACGAATTTCAGAATACATGGGGACTACACAAACACAGATGACTGTAATCCTGCCCCTATATGCAGTGCAGAAGAAATACAGGTAATTTCTGTAGCTCAGCCAACTAAGCAGATTTGGGTTAAGCAGGTGATTCTCATATTTTATTTTTTAGTAGAAAGAGCAGAGTCTACTAATTAAAAGTAAACATGAGCTGCAAAGTTAATTTAACAAATAAATTTGGGTGACAATTAAGTAGGAATAACACATGTTATTTAAATATCCATTACAGATGGTTTGACTGGTATGTTTCAGTGGTTACCTTGTTTAAAGCTAATGTTGGTTCACGTCTTCTATGTTTAGAATAAAACACACAGTACTTAAAGTAAAAAGCCTCCCGACATGAAGGGAGTAGAACACCTCCCTTATGAGGAAAGGCTGAGGGAGCTGGGTCTCTTTAGGTCGGAGAGAAGGAGACTGAGGGGTGACTTCATGAATATTTATAAATATGTGAAAGGTGGGTGTCAGGAAGATGGACCCAGGCTCTGCTCAGTGTCAGGACAAGAGGCAATGGGTGTAAGCTGGAACATAGGAGGTTCCACGTCAATGTGAGAAGGAACTTCTTCACAGTGAGGGTGATGGAGCATTGGACGGGGCTGCCCAGGGGGGCTGTGGAGTTTCCTTCTCTGGAGACATTTTTTCCTGTGCGACTTGGTCTAGGTGATCCTGCTGTGGCAGGGGGATTGTACTAGATGATGTTTCAAGGTCCCTTCCAATCCCTAATATTCTGTGATTCTTATCTTTTAGACAAGAAAATAATGGAAATAAAACCTTACACAGTAGCTGTGCAACATTCAGTTTGGTTGCTTTTCAAAACGCAGACATATATTCCTCATTAAAATAAAATGTCTTTGAAAATCAATTAGTTCTCTATTTACAGTGTTTAAATTCACACTAGTTACATAAACGATTACCAGTGTCTGAAAAATTCCTAATTTAAGTTCCTCTACTTAGTTTTGCAAATAACTCTTGTAGAAAAGCATGTGAACTACTAATACCAATGTAATGAATAAACTATTCTGGAGTATTATCTGGTAGAAGGTAAATTTTTAAGAAAACATAGATAAGCACATTAGACATCCAGAAGAATTTGGTTTCAACCATTCAAGACCAAGCCACATGTGTTGGTCCCCACTTGTATCTTAAAAGAGCATTTCAATCTACCTCTACTTGTGTTACGCACTAAGGCCCCGCGATAAAATTCACTGCGACACAACTGGCTCTTTTCCATTTCTAAAGTTTAAAGCTTATTGTTAAAACATAGAGATTATTATCAAAGAAAATATAGGGCTTTTGAAAAATACTGAGCTGCCAATAGCCGACCGAGTATGATCCAGCAGTGTGCCCAGATGGTCAATGATATTCCGGCTTGTTTCTTAAACAGACTGGCCAGCAGAGGCAGGGAAACAATTGTTCCACTGCACTGAGCACTATTGAGGCCCCACCTCGAGTACTGCGTTAACCCGTGGGTCCACTCAGTTGCTGGAGAACATTCAAGGAAGGGCAACAAAGCCTGTGAGGGGTCTAGAGCACAGGTCCTATGAAGAGTGCCTGAGGGAGCTGGGGCTATTTATTCTGAAGAAACAGAAACTCTCTACAACTATGTGAAAACAGGTTGTAGCAACATGGTGTTTGTCTCTTCTCACAAGTAATAAGGGATAGGATGAGAGGAAACATCCTCAAATTGAAACAGGGGAGGTTTAAGTTGGTTATCAAGAAGAATTTCTTCACTGAAACAACTGTCAATCATGGAAAGAGGATGCCTATGGCAGTGGTGGAGTTCTCATCCTTCGAAGTATTTGCAAAACATGTATATCTGGTGCTTAGGAACGTGTTTTTAGCGTTGGACTTGGTCTTAGTCTTTATCTAAAATGATCCTATACTTCTATAACTGGTAGAATGAAGCTAAAATACAGTTATCTGAACCACTCTGTGATGTCCTAGGAAATACATCTTCAAAGGATGAAGATACTCAGCAAGTTTCTAAACGTCTACATTGTTCTTACCTGATCAGTTTGGTCCCATTCTCCTTGTTGTCTGAGAGATGGAACAGACCAGATTGTGAGCTTTCCAGAGAAATGAACAGCTGCCAGAAGAGCTCCATCAGGAGAAAGACTCATCTTGAAAACTCCATCCTGTCAAAATTATGTCAACAAAGTAAGAAAACAAAAAAGCCAAACATACACATTGTTATACCCAAAAAATTTTCAGCAACTGAATCTGTTTTATCTATTTTAAGAAAAAAACCTATATATTGTAAAATTTTCCATGCAATTTCAAGACAAGAGCCTCTAAATATACATGTAAATTTTAAAATCAAACTTAATTCTACTGGCAATGCAAAACAATGCCTGAAAATACAAATTATAATTATTTCTGACATCCCCAACACAAATTCTGTTTTCAGAAAGATCATTAGAGTCCCAGAGAATCTTGTTTTTACTGAAAGACAGCAGAATGGAGATTCTGAGAAGTTCCAAGTGCTGAAAGAGGTCTTAAGAGACCTGTCCAGAGAGGCTGTAGAAGCCCCACCTCTGGAAACATTCATAGTTGCATTACATGGGTGGAGATCTAAATAACCTGATCTGGTTTAAATGTCCCCACTTACTGCATGTGTTTAAGCTAGATCACCTTTAAGAGTTCCCTTCTAAACCCAACCATGATATGATTCTGTCTAGTTTATAAAATCCTACTTTTAGACAATTTCTAAAAGCAAACTAGACTAATAAATATTCATCCTACAGTAATTGCATTTGAAGTTAGCCAGGGAGGTCAAAGGGAACACCAAGAATTTCTACAGGTATATTAATGCTAAAAAGAAGACTAGGGAAGGTGTGGGCCCCCTCCGAAAGGAAACACGTGATGTGGTCACAAGTGACGTGGAAAAGGCTGAGGTTCTCAATGACTTCTTTACCTCAGTCTTCACTGCAAAGGCCTCCAGCCACACTCCTGCAGTCATGGAAAATATCGGCAGGGACTGCAAGAAAGAACTGCCCATCATAAATGAAGATCAGGTTTGTGATCACCTGAAGAACCTGAAAGTGTTCAAGTCCATACAACCCGAGGGGACACACCCACGGGTACAGAGAGAACTGGCAGATGAGGTTGCTGAACCCCTCTCTATTATATTCCAAAATTCATGGCGGTCTGGTGAGTGACTTATGTCATTTACCTGGACCTGAGCAAAGCCTTTGCCTTTAATACTGTCCCGCATCACATTCTGGTCTCCAGGCTGGTGGAACATGGAGGGCAGGGACCTTATCCAGAGGGACCTGGACAGGCTGGAAAGGTGGACAAAAGCCAGCCTGATGGGGTTCAACAAGACCAAGTGTAAGGTCCTGCATCTGGGGCAAGGCAATACTAAGCACAAAGACAGGCTAGGCAGTGACTGGCTGCAGAGTAGCCTGCGGCCAGTAATCCCTGTTGAAAGGGACTTGGGGGTGCTTGTGAACGAAAAGCTCAACATGAGCCAGCAGTGTGCACCTGCGGCCTGGAAGGCAAACCAGATCTTGGGCTGCATCAGGAGAAGTGTGGCCAGCAGGTGAAGGGAGGCGACTCTCTCCCTCTACTCTGCTGGAGCACTGCGTCCAGTTCTGGAGCCCTTGTTACAATAAGGATGTGGACGTACTGGAGTGAGTGCAGAGGAGGGCCACAAAGATGATCAGAGGGTTGGAGCACCTCTCCTGTGAGGCCAGACAGAAAGTTGGGGCTGTTGAGTCTGGAGAAGAGGAGGCTCTGAAGAGACCTTATTGTGGCCTTCCGGTATCTGAAGGGGGCCTACAAAAAAGCTGGGGAGAGACTTTTTAGGATGGTGGATAGTGATAGGACTAGGGAGAATGGAGCAAAGCTGGAGATGGGTAGATTTAGAGTGGATGTGTGGAGGAAGTTCTTCACTGTGACAGTGGTGAGAGCCTGGAATGGGTTGCCCAGGAAGGTGGTTGAGGCCCTGTCCTTGGAGGTGTTTAAGGCTGGACTGGATGAGGCTCTGGCCAGGTGGGGTGTCCCTGCCCATGGCAGGGGAGTTGGAACTGGATGATGCTGTGGTCCCTTCTAACCCTGACTGATTCTATGACTTGGTCTAGGTGATCCTGATGTGTCGGGGGATTGGACTAGATGATCTTTCAAGGTCTTTCCCAATCCCTAATCATTCTATGATTCTATGATTTTACAGCTAAAATATATTCAGATAAATAATCAGTGGTACGCATCACAGATCTAAAGATGTAAATGTTTACTCAGCAGTCAGTAACAATTGTCTTCTTGTCAGATTTAGGTGTTGAATGGTCATTAGCACATTCAAATTTACCACCCAAGCACAGTTATCTATAGACATTAATTAATGTCAAGCAATGATCAAGCATCACTTCCCCAGTAAACAGATTATCCACTTAATAAAACTGCAGAATAAGATATTGAAAATCTCAGCAGGCTGGCACTTCATATTTTATAAGCATTGTTTAAGTTTGCAACACTAAGAATCAAATCCCAGTATAGTTAATGCTAATATACAAGTCCTCTAGTTGCTGTGCCAGTCATACCTTAACCCCATTGCAAATCTCCCATCAAGAATATGAATCGTACCTTACACATTTAAACCACAATCTCAGAAACCAGAATAAAACATTCAAGAATGAATAACAATCTCTTTGCAAATTCAGTACTGTTAATTGCAACAAAGACGAGGCTTAGTGCAGCTACACTAAGAGGTCTAGCCTTCCAGTAAAGAAGTTTTTTTTGGACTTATCCTTTTAGATTTTCAGTGAAGGAAATAAAATCTTTCCCTATTCCACTCTTGAGAGAAATTCAGCAAGATTTGTTTTCCCCTTCCAATCAAGCATGCAATTTCTTCTTTTAACCAGTCACCCAGACATCCCAAAAATCTATTAAGGTCATTTCCAAAGTCTATATAACTTCAGACCACCATTTCTTCTCTCAGGAGGACACAGTGAGGGTGTTAGACAAATTCATTACTGTTCTTTCCTCGTAAAGTGACGGAAGGAAAAACAATTTTTTTTTTTACAAGGAAGGAAAGGGAGATAAAAGGAATCAAACCAAACAAAGGCTACACACAACTAACAGACAAGAGACAGAAGGCGGTGCAGCACTGCCTGGGTAGCACCTAAGGCATGTAAAGAAAGCTACAAGCACTGTGCAAAGCCTCAGAAATACAGATGTCATGCTGCATCACAGCATGACACTTAAGATGCAACACTCCTTCAGGAGAGAAAATACAAAAACTACATACAGGGTTTGTTAAGAACAAGTTGATTCTGATCAGCAGTTTCATTAGGTTTGCATAGGTCCTGGTATCAGAACTTTGACCCATAATAAACCTTTGAAGCTCCTGGGCAAAACGCTTCCATAGTATCTCACAAGAGACCATCAAAATCAAGTCTTTGTCTGCCCTACTAAAGCTGTGAATAATTAGTTTGAATCCACTTATTCCTTCTACTCCACGTGATATGAAAATTTTGGGCAGTAAGGTACTGGGGGTTCTTTTTGTTTTACAGCGATAGTGGGGTAGTGCAGAAGGCTGTGCTTTGTTCTTCTCATTTCTCTCCTGGGCGCAGATAGACTAACTGAATTTTTCGAAAAGCCAAATAAATGGCAAACTACTCCATTTAATGCTAAAAGCTTATTATTTCTGGTAAATTTTATAGACCTGTTAATTCTTAAGTTGCATAAGTTAAAACCTGCTTTCAGTCAGTCTCTCAGGCAGTCTCTATAATGTTAATAAAAATCATTTTTGAGATAGACTTAGACCTTAATACCTGTTCTGCTCCCCGCCTGCTGTAAAATCTTAAATTCATAATCCTTAATAATCCTCTTCTCTGTGCCTGTAAGAAAAGAAACACATCATACAATGAAAGGTAGTATCATAGGTTTTGGTGCATAAAACCGTATAAACCATATCTAAAATACTAAAACAACTGTGTGAGTTTCTTTGAAACACCATTAAGACTGCTTACTTTAAAATAACACAAGGACAATAAAATGTCACTCATGTAACCTGAACTGTTTCATTAGGTATGTATCACACCACAGTGCGGCACATCTCATTGTCAATGAAATTAACAGTTTGCTTTTAATACTCTTAGAAAGGTATTACTTTGTAAGTACTAAACTTTATCCTATACTATAAATTGATTTCATTATATCCTCACTGTAATTGTTAATAAAAATCAAACATTAAATTCTATTAGAAGCAGAAGAAATAAATATTCAGACATTTATTGCAAGTATGCTGCCTTTTGTTATAAAGTAAGAAAAAGACAAAAATAACAGGATATTTTTCCAGCATATCCCAGTAGACAACTAAATAGTTCATATAATTCCATGTCACAAATTTTCTGTTGTTTCCAGTTTATCCATTTTTTAAACTATAAACTGCAAATGATAATCAATTCTTGAAAATCCAAATCATACTACAGAAAAAGCAAAAACAGATACTAGGGAGAGAAAAATAACTTACTATTTCACACCTTAGTTTACAAAACCAGAAAATAGCGCATTAAATTCTTCTGTCTAAAAGACATTTGTGTTGAACTTCCAGTTAGATCATTCTGCCAGCAATAATATTCACTCAGTAAAATGAGGAAACATACTTACTATTCTAATGTCATCTTCATAGCTAGTGATCTGTCTATAATGGGGAGAGCCTGACAGAACTCGCCAAGCAGAAATACCACAACAAGTTGCTTTAGATACTCCATCTTCATCTGTTTCACAGCCTCCTACAAGGAGAAGTCTATAAAAATATGCAAAGGTATATTATGGTTTCATATGCTGCCACATAAGTGATTTTCTAGTTGTCTTAAGTAAACATAATATCAGTTTGCTTGCAGTAACAAAAATGACTAAGTATACCTAGCAGCCCCAATAAGCTCTGTCTGCAAATAAAGCCTCTGAAATTTAAAAAGACTTCAATGTTATTTGAGTAGCACTTGTTATTTGTGGCATTTATCCATATCCATTCTAACCTCTAGCTTTCAAAATAAGGTATGATTCCCAATATTTAGAAATATAATACAGCTGGCTACAAATTTTAGCTTTTCAACTAACCTGGAAGAATTATAACAATTACAGCCTAAGCTTATGAGAAGTTATGCCAATTCTGTTTAAGCATTAGACTGACATTTATGCAGTTGTAGTACAGAAGTTACTTCTCTGTTTTGAGGAACCAAATTTTGTTTTCAATTTTGTTTCCTAAATCCACTCTATTGACTACAAATGCCCATGCAATAATTTTGCAACAAAGAGTAAATTGCATTTTCTAAACTCTTATAATTATCTTACTAACAACTGGTTTTATATTTAACTGATAACTACATTGACATCTACGTTGGAAACATCATTTCAGTTAGCAATCCATAGAGAACAGGACAGATTGGCAATGCCAGTTCAGCCCTGAGAACACGAGGTCTGCATTACTTTTAGATGCTCTACCACCTAGTGGCTGACACTCACATCGCTCTCAGCTGTAACTGGAGGGTATGTCAAAATATTTCCCGGAACAGTCAACTGAGAAAGAAGAAAAATTTCCTTCCGTGTTTAATCCTCTTTAAGAAGTCAGTAAAGCTTATCTAAGATTCCCAGGTTTCATACTATTCACAAATATACAGCAAGATTACTTACACCATGGATTCTTACAGTCTGTCAAGTTTCCTAAGAGTTTTAGTTATTTTGTGGTGCAGTGAGTTGCTGAAGACAGTAAAACACAAATGACTTTCATCTTTTTGCTCACAAACAGCCACTGGAGACTCTCAGTCTACCATCATAATTAACAAGAAAATGGGTAATTTTGCATTTGATCAGAAAGTAAAGCATAGAACACCTAAGAGTAATCACTTCTTCCTTAAGGAGACACTGTTTAAACTTTAGACTATGAAAAGTTTCTGGCTGGGCATCCATGACACAGTGGTTACTTGACGCAGTATATAGAGAAAAAAAATAGATCTGCCCTATGTTATCATTTAAGGCACAAATGTATTTCTATCAGAGTCAAGGAAATCTGACATGAAATAGCACAATCATAGTCTAGACTCCTTAGAACTTTTACCCTGAACAAGCAAACATACTCCTTGGGTAACCAGCCTGCGTTTTTGAAGCAGTAACAGAGAAAAAAGCAGATAAAATTCTTATGTCATAGATTTCCTGTAGATGTGAAAAGCAACTGGGATATAAGATGACAATTAGCAAAGCATGTTATCAGACAGCCAGTGAGAGAACTCCAACATAAGCACAGCAGCAAGGGAGGACTGTAATTCAGCATTATGTAGATTGCATAAGAACTTTACCATAACTAATACTTGTTAAACAGAGAATGCGACTTGCTCAGTGAGCACAGCAATCCCAGTGCTAAAATAACAACGCACCTATTTTCTGAGCAAACTAGTAATACAAGGCTGCCCTAAGCCATTTATGTGACAAACTTTACATCTTAAATGAATGCAAGTTGCTTTACATTTTAATGGTTTCAAGTCAACACCAACTGTTTTATTTTCATTCTGAATGTTCATGCCAGTCACTTGGTTGGAAAACTCTCACAGAAAGACAGGAACTTGGGAGGAATTTACCAAATACCACTTTCACCCAAGTTAATAGTAAAAGTACTTCATTCTGCAAGTTATACTAAGTTCAACCTGAGGATGCGTCTGGCACCAGAACTCTTGAAGACTATGGTAATTTGTTAAAAATAACATTTTTATGCAGCCAATATATATTATACAATGAATAGTTCATTTGTTTCGTTCGCCTGTGCATATTTTTTGTTTCCCTCCCTCTGATGTTTCTGTGCTACAACATTCTTCTATCTGCAAACATTCTATTGGAAAGGCTTAACTCACTACTACGGCTCCAAGAATGTAAGAGATGCCCTCAATTTGCACAAAAGCCATCTTTTAGACATGCTATACTGCTCTTTGGAGGAACTTTGCTTGCAAACAAGAAGTAACAAGTTCTCAAATACCTTGCAGCACATACCTTTACCAAACAAATGAACTTCCAGCACAGGCAACACGCCACTTGAAATTCCTGCTAACAACTCTAATAGATTTTAGAGGAAGACACCCACTTTGTTATATATGATGCAGTTTATATCCATTTTAGCTAGTCAAGAATGAATGTTAGTGTACTCACATCCGAGCATCCAGTTTAGCACATTAATGACCATGAAACCACATAACTCTAAAAGATGTTGTCAAGATCAATCATTACACAAAGTGATGAATTTCCGAACTGGTTTTTAGGACAGAAAGCAAGTTTTACGTGTATCTCACACACCACCCATGAGGAAAGCTTTAAAATAAGTAAATTAAGGAGTAAATAAAAGTAAGCATGAGCTTCATGAAATTGCTATGACACAGCTGCCAAGTCCTAATAAAGAGACTGCAGGCATAATTGTATCGAACATTAATTCATGTATGGTATTACCGATCCATAGGAACCTGGATTCTTTCATAAGCTCCAGCTTCCATTGCAACATCCCCCGAATTAAAAATTTCCACAGCACCAGTGACTAGAACTCAATTACAATTGACCGCACTGTGCCAGAGGTGACTAAGAGACAAACAGCCACACAAAAACTAAGAGAAGAATTGTCAATAATAGTGACAGCAGTAGCTCCAAAACTGCCTGAACGAGTTCTCAAAAAGTCCATCAAGATAAATCTTTTTCAAAGAAATTTTGGTAGAACTGTCACATACAGTGCAACATATTTATAATTCAGAAGTATCTTTTAGGATAAATGAAACTCAATGACAGCTGGAATGAAGATGTCATATCAGTTTAGACACACAGAAAACACACAACCTCAAGATAAAAAGCCTTTTCCCAGGACTGCGGCAAAATTCATCCTGACAGCACATACTTAAAATTTTAAAAAGCTTTTCAGAGAGCAAAATGCAACAGCAGGGGCAGAAACTATTAAGATGGATAACACCAGTGGCATCAAAAGAAAATGAAAGGTACTCCTGAGAGCCCTCACAAAGATCTGGCCTTGTTTACCAATTATTTTCTCAGGCCTAGACAGGAGATGACTCCAAAATAACAAGTTGACAGGTAGACTGAGAGCAGCAACAGGAGAGGTTATTTTCCTGGGTTTTTTTGTCAGGTGTTTTGTTGGTTTTTTTTTTACAGTCTTACTCTGAAGAAGAAGAAATCATGCCAACAAGTCTTTTTTTATCTGGGTAAATGTGAAAAACTACTTTTCCCAGCCAAATACTTGGGTTCTTAAATTACACTGTACCAGCTATAGCTTTATGCTACTCCCGGTAGATCACAAAGCAATGCTCAGTTTATACAGAATCACAGAATAATATTGATAACCTTGACCTTCAAGATCATCAAGTCCAATCATTAACCCTACATTGTCAAGTCCACCACTAAACTACGTCCCATATCTACCACATCTACACAGCTTTTAAATACCTTCACGGATGGGAACTCCACCACTGCCCTAGGTGGCCTGTACCAGTGCCCTTTTGGTGAAGTTGTTCTTCCTGATGTCCAACCTAAACATCCCCTGGTACACCTTGCAGCCTTCCTCCTGATACAGAACCACAGCATGGTAGGGGTTGGAAGAGACCTCTGGAGATCATCTAGTCCAAAAAGTATCCTATCACTTGTTACTTTGGAGAACCAATGCTTACCTCTCTACAACTTCAATTCAGGTATTTGAAGACAGCAATAAGATCTCCCCTTAGCCTCATTTTCTACAGAATAAACAGCCCCAGCTCCCTCAGCCACTCCTCACGGGACCTGTGTTCTAGGCATTTCGCTGACCTTGGAGTTAAGCTGGTCCTTGCTGGAGCAGGCCCTTCTGTGGACCTGCCACTGGTCTTTGTTAGCCACCTGGGCACACTGATAGTTCATATTCATCTGGCCATCAACCAATACCTCTTAGTCCAACATGTAGTTTTGCAACTGCTCATCTGCAAGGCTGTAGCATTGCATGTGTTTGTTGTAACCTGTAGGGGAACTGCTAACAGAGCTAGCGCTGAGCAGCGCTCTGGACAACCCAGCACTGAGCCAAGAATAGCTGCCAGGTGCCTCTGAGAATGGCCTTGGAGGCCTCAGCAAGGATGATAGAGGGCCTCAGCAAGGATGATAAGCAAGCAAACTAATTATAGAGGAATGTTAACCAGACTGTGGGAATCAGAGAACGGGCCGTGTTTGGGAAAGCTGGAGGGGCCGTCCGATCAGGTGCGGGAAGGAACTGAGTTGTGTAACCTAACCAATCTTGAGCTTGGCTTTTGCAATATGTATGAACCTCATTAAGAACTGTATAAAAGAGCTTGGATTTAGTTAATAAACGACTGCTAGATCACAT
This sequence comes from Rhinopomastus cyanomelas, assembly GCA_013400115.1. Classification (NCBI taxonomy): domain Eukaryota; kingdom Metazoa; phylum Chordata; class Aves; order Bucerotiformes; family Rhinopomastidae; genus Rhinopomastus; species Rhinopomastus cyanomelas. Next base: position 37,532 of record VXBP01008285.1, on the reverse strand, counting down.
TGATCTGTTGTGCAGCCCCTTCTCTCGGCAGTAACCCACCACTTTGTCTTGCTGAAGTCCTCATACTATCAATCCAGACTGATTAGATACTTTCTGTAGAGTCTTCCTACCCTCAAGCAAATCAACAATCCCACTTAACTTCCTGTCATTAGCAAACTCAGGTTGCACTTAATCTCCTCATCCAGATCACTGATAAAGATGCTAAAGAGAAAATGCCCCAATACTGAGCCCTGAGAAACACCACTTGTGACCAGATTTAAATCGATTGTGACTGGATTTAACTCCATTCACAATCACTATTTGGACCCAGCCATCCAGCAAGTATTTTACTCAATAAAGACTATGCCCATCCAAGCCACAAGTACCCAGTTTCTCCAGTAGAATGCTTGTGACAAGCAGTGTTAAAACCTTTACTAAAGTCTAGGTAGACAACATCCACATCCCATGTTGACTACACCGGATCACTTGGTTGTCCTGCTAAGTGCCAGATAACAGCATTCAAGATGATCTGCTCCATAACGTTCCGCAGCACTGACAGGCTTGCTGGACCCAAGTTCCAGCTCTTCCCACAGATGGGCATCACATCTGCTACCCTCTAATCTACTGAGACCTCCCCAGTTAGCCAGGACTGCTGATCAGTGATGGAAAGTGACTTGGTGAGTACTTCCACTAGCTTCCTCAGTATACTTGAGTAGATCCCATCCAGCCCATAGACTTGTGTGTGTCTCAGTGTAGAAAATCACTAAACATTTCCTACATTCTGCTCCCCATCCTTGTCATCCAGCTCGAGAAACTGGGCACTGAAAGAACTCAAGATTACTATTAACAACAGAGGCAAAGATGATATTAAGTACCTCAGCCATTTCCTCATTCTTGGTCATTATGCTTTCCCAACAACCAAAATAGGATGGACTTTCTCCTTAGCCTTCCTTTTGTTGTTAGTGTCTAGAAATTTTCAGTTGTGCTATCCCCGCACATCAGAGGCTTTGATGCAAATGACACTCCTAACAGAGGACACAGATATGCAGGTCTTGGACTGCAGGAAGACAGCTTCAAGCAACTTGCTCTAGTCGACCCTGCTGTAAAGGGGAATGGATTAAACAATTTCCAGAGATTCCTCCATTCTCAAAAAAAAATGGCTGTCCTTGCAGTACCTCAACTGCTCTACTTCAAATGTTTCCACAAAATTGGGCTGAAGACAACTAATATAACAGTATAAAGAATGGAAAGTTCAACTGAGGCATCCAGGAAAAGCTTGATGAGTGAAGAATTGTATAAAGTCTCAAATTTGGTGCAACAAGCAAATTTCAGCTGAATCTAACTGTTCTCCTATAATCATCGCAAAATGTTCTATTAGCAAACATTTTCTGTAGCAATTACTGATAACCCTGAAGTAAGGCATTCAGCTCCAGATTAAGACATTCAAAATAAGCAGATGTTGAATCTTACATTATAGCCTACAGAGAGCTTACACCGAAGCAGATTTAAGTTTTGTCAACTAAACTGTACTATAAATTCCAGCATAGATGAAGGCTGGATCACATGAGGACACTTAACATTAGGGATCTAAATTAAGGCATGTAACACTTCCCAACAGCAATGAAACTTACAATTACATTTTTTCCCTAAGCCATTGTTTCAAGTTTTCCTATGGATATATATATTCCTTACTAACTCTCTTTGCCATTATCATACATCTAGTTGAAAAAAAAGTATATTAAGTTCTTAAGCAGTATTTTATTGCAGTGCAATGGGTAATGAGTAACACCAAGTGCAGCAAGCCAAGGCTTACGAAAAGTGAGATAGACCAGTGTAACTGCATATCTGGAAACAAAAGAAAAGCAAGAAGGCATAAGGTGACAAAGTTGAAAGTGATCAAAGTTCACATTACAGAAAATGAAAAATTTGAAGTGTTCACACATATCTACAGTTTTCTTTAATGTACAGTTTAAGAGAACTATCTCAACTCCTGTTTGTTTGGACATTTTTGGATAGTAATTTCAGCAAGAGACTCTGCTCAAGAATTTAAAGTTATCTAATGTCAAATTTAGACATTTTCCATCACTGAGTAACTTCAAATCAGAAGACAAAAAGATTTGCCTACATCAAGGGCAAAACATCAGTTCTTTCTGCTTTGCATCCATTCAGTCCAATTGAATGTTCTTTCAAGTATCAACTTTACTCAGTAAGTCAACTGGCTGTACACAGCAGGAGATCACAGAGGAATCTACCTGACTCTATTTTCGTGGAATGAATCATAATATTTCCTGGCAACAACAAGCAGTTCCTGAAAGTGTGTGCCACACACGTTACACAAACTTACTATATCAGTGCAGACAGAAAATAATGTTTTAAAGTACTTCCAGAAAAAGATAATTTTAATCACTAATATTAAGAATAAACTATTCTAAGCACAAAGCCAGCACTGTATCCTGCCCTTTTACTTCACATTAGGTTTCAAAAGCATTGACCTAAGAACTAACAAGACTAGTAAAGGGGAAAAAAAAAAAAAAAAATGAACTATTACTTGTCTCAGAGGTGGGAAGAAAAAAACCTTGAAATTTTTGCCTCCCCCCCCCCCCCCCTTTATTGCCATTGGCACACATAAGGATTGTCCATACTATTTGGTTGACAGCCATACAAACCAATTTTCTACATATTTTCTTGTTAATGGGTTCAGGCATTATTAGAGTTTATCAGTTCTGATATCATGTACTCAGAAATACACCAAAAATTAAAAGCAAGCACATCTATCTATTATAACTGTCAGAATAATTACCTGACTGTACTTTCAATATTAACTAATATTCTTTGCAACACTCACTCTGCTATCAATCAGTCTACTTGCTAGTATTAGGCGCAGAAAAGATAATTTAGAAACAAGTGTCAGGAACCATTAACCATAGTGTGATCAAAGGAAAAAATTAGTAGGTAGCACTAATGATGCTCCATAAACGCACAGCTATTACTGCAAAACTTTATATTTTGTATGCCAACTATAAATTAAGTGGAATTACCAGATAAGAACTACATAGAAAGAAGAAACCATACTCAAAATTAATCAGAGAAATAAGCTAGAAGAACATTCTCATTAATAACCTCTGTCTTCCCCCTAAGATAGATAGGACAGCTCATATAACATTGAAGAATGAGATCAAGTTTTTAAACAGCGAGTTTCTTCTGGTATTCCACAGCCAAGTCTAATTTCCATTTAGAACAACACAGTGATATACTGTGCTGACAAAACAAATCCTAGTAGATTGAACAGAAGAAAAATCTAGAAGGAAGTTTAGTTCTTATAAATGATGTGAAACAGAAACAAAAAAAGGTGCCGAGTTTATATTGCTATACAAGAAGTAGATAATAAAAAGCTAGACACATTAATGTAAGTAATTGACTAACTAGGACAAACTACATCTGGTTCAAGAACAGGCATCAATACATCTGTCTTAGTCCAGTATCTGTACACAACACGCTACTAATACAGAAAACACATTACAAGACAATTGTGAAGCCCAAAGACTAGTAGTTCCAATCAGAACTAGGGGAGAAAGGCCTGGCCAACAAGTCCAGACAGCAAATCCAGTCAGAAGAACACACTTTACTCAGTCCATCAAATTCAGAAGTGTCTTTTGAAGCTATTTATGACATTCTAAAAAAATGCTGCTTTACGTACTGAAGGAGTAAAGAACATAACTTGATCATCATTATTCCATTAATACAGTGAGATCACCAACTAGGGTTTCTTTTTCATATTGTATTGACCTGCTTTTGCCATTTATGTTCATAATTTGTATATTATTAGCAAACACAAACAGAATGCTTACCTGTGACCAGGATGATAAATGACAGTAGTTATTCCATGGGTATAACAGCTGCTAAAGTTAAAGCTATGACTTTCTTGAAAGCTTTGATTCGTTCCAACACTAAGCATGGGGGAAAAAAACCACATAGCTTAAGAATTGTTTTAAATTAAAGAGTGCAAAGAATTCCTTTGAGGCTCACCATGTCTCTCAAAGCAAGGCAAAAGTTACACTTACCTTACAAGGTAGCTTCTCAGTTCCCCACGATAATTAATTACAAGTAGTTCAGCTGACCATTGGGCACTTGCTTTGTATTCTAGAAAGATCAATCCAGCAATAGCGTAACTCAGATCTCCTGGAAAACTTGCTGTCTTCACCCAAAAAGGCAGACAGACATTGAGGAAAAAATGGGATCAAAACAGTGTCTTCGTTACTGGGAGAACTAGTTAAATTCAATATATTGTAGAAAAATGTAGTAAAAAAGGTAAAGTTTCATAGTTCGTGTTGATAACAAAATACACTTCCTTTTGTCTTGATTTCTAATTACTATAAATACAGCAAAGTCAATATACTAAGGAAAGACACTTGACCCATGTTCCCAAGTTAGTTTACTACAACCTTAGACTATAAATATAAAACACATTTAATGGAGTAAGTGAACAGCAATTATGTATTCTTGCACAATAAAGAAGTTCTCATATTGCTCTATCAGTGATATTTCTCGATTTATAAATGAATTTGCATGCAAACTGCAGATTTGTAATTTACTAATACAACTATTTGCACATTTATTAGGTGAATTTATACTTTTGCAATCTAATGTAACTGCAGATCTACCACAATTACAAGAAAAAGAAAAGCATGATGCAGAACCTGGCAAGATACAACAGCACAAAGGTGAGGTGCTAAGAGCTGAAGTTGATACATGGGTGACACCCTTTTCCTGTGAGAGACTGCCAATGTCCATATTCTCATCAGGGAGTGTGGTGGAAAATACTTCCCTGGCTTGCTTTCCCAGAAATAATCTGGTTTAAATGGCGACAGATGTTTTGCTTCATGGGGGGAAGTTGTTGAAGCAGCTCCACAATATAAAAGGGAAGCTGCTTACAGAGGGGTAAGCTGCTTACCCCTCTGGGGTAAACAGAATTATGCTTCCTGTCTTGATGGGACTCTCCTTCTCCTTCTCTGCAGGCAGGCTGATCTAAGCTGGACAGTAATGGGGACTGCACGTTTAATGGCTAGTATACTAGGATGGGTCTTCCTTTTGTTATGGACTCTCTCATTACCTTTGGGTTTTCCGTCAGGATATTCTTCCTGGTCAGAGGTAACCTTCTTTGTGTCTATGGAGATGAGTTATGTAATGAGTGATGTAATTTATCCTTACACTATACAGGAACCAAGAATAAGCTGTGTTTCTGTTCATGGCCATGCTCCTTGGGCTGTGTTACAGCCTTATCAAAACAAAGGAATATGTACACTCACAGGTGGCATACAGACTTACAGTATGTATACCAAAGCAAGCCATGATTAAAATAAGGCCAAAGAATGGAAATTCCCCTTTATTGTTACAAAAAGTGTGACTACACTCAGGTACAGTCTAAGAGAGCACTTACCGGTGAAATGACCAAAAGCTCACTGCCCATTAGGTCAAACACTCTCACTGTTCCACTACTTTCAGCATAAGCAAGTAACGTACAATCATGACTCCAAGCCACTCGCCTCCACTGAGGGTTAGGATCCTTTGGCACTATGAAAAAGAAAGTTATTAAAAAATGAAAAATAAATATAAACCCTTAGGCACAATAAAAAGCCAACTGCATGAAAAACTGCAGAGTGCCCATTCCCACAAAAAGATTCTGAGGGGAAAAAAAAACCAAAAAAAACCCCAAAAAAAGCCCCACAACACCTCCAACTAGCATGTCTCTCAAACCCATTAATTTTAGCCCATTTCAGATTTAGGTTTTATATGTCAATCATGCAAATAAGAGGAAGAAGGAGAGGGAGGGTAATGGAACTAGGTACAAGGCAAAATTATTAAGATATTCTTCCCAATGCTTTTAAGAGGTTACACTGTTTTTAAAGTAAAAGAACAGCACCACTTAGCAATGTATGAATAATAAACAATTATGACACTAAGTAATGATGTAGAGGTTGCCATCATGCATACCTTGACACTTTCCAACTATGGATCCAAAGTCATCTTTTGCAGACCTAAGACAAAAAAACCAAGATAAACAACCAACATTCAATTTTACAGAATAAACACAACATTATAAAGGTACACAACATTATAAAAAGTACACAATACAAAGGCCTGCACATATTTAACTACTCGTTCAAAAAGGCAGACAGTAGCCTTTAGCCTTAGGCAGCAACTTATAGCAGCATTTCAGAACTTGAGCGTGTAACTTTTGGTAAAAAGTCAGTATTCTCTAGGTTACAGTTTTAGAAACAATGCAAGAATACAGCTACATTAATACAGTTGAAACATAAGATTTATTTTATAGTGTATAAGCTGACATTTACGGTATTCACACCACTTTTGTTTGAACCATTTTCATATACTTGCTTCTTTTACATATAAATAGAAGGTCTGACCTTCTAGCAAATGGATTTTTGTGAAGGAAGTAAACATACTCAATCAAGATCCATTCTACAGCTAAATGTGTTCTTGAACTGGCAAAAGGAAAGCTTGTTGTTAGAGAGTAAAACTAAAAAGGAAAGCATCAGTTTTTACAGCAATCCATATGATTCATAAAATAAGGTGAAATACTATGCATGCTAGTTACTCTAGAGAGGCAGACTACTTGCTTCTTGTCCCATTTATTAGGACAGAATTTCTATGGGGAAAAGGAAGGCAAAAGTCAGAAAGATCACAATTTTAGTATTGTGAAGCATCCTGAACATTTTTCTTTCACATCTTGCAAAAAAGATACAGATCACAGAATCATAGAATGCTTTGGGTGGGAAGCACTTTAAAAGTCCACCTCCTCATTGAGTAAGCAGGGACATCTCCAACCACACCAAGTTGCCCAGACCGCTGTCTAATTTGACCTTTAATGTCTTCAGGGAAGAAGCAACTACCACCTACCTGGGCAACATGTGCCAGTGTTTTACCAACCCTCACTGTAAAAAATTTATTCGTTATACGTCATCTAAACCTGCCTTATTTTTAATTTAAAATTATCACTCCTTGTCTTGTCATAACAGGCCTTACCAAAAAGATTGTCCCTGTCTTTCTTATTGGCTCCCTTTAAGTACTGAAGGGCCACCATAATGGCTCCCCATAGCCTTCTCATCTTCAGGCTAACAACCCCAAGTCTCTCATTCTATCTCCACAGAGAGGTGGTACAGACCACTGACCATTATGGTGGCCCCACTCTGAATCCATTCCAACAGGTTCATGTCTTTTTAGTTTTGGAGACCTAGAACTAGACAGAGCACTCCAAGTGGAATCTCAGAGTTTACTAGCGTAGAAGAATCTTGTTTGACCTGCTGGCCACATTCCTTTTGATGTGGCCCAGGATACCTGTGACATTTTACGTTGTTCTGAGGTGTCCTGTTTGGGTTTCTTTTAAATATTCAACATCCAAGAAGTAAGAAGAAATAGAAGCTTCTAAGTGACAATAGATTTTAAGACTATTCCATAGATTACTTTTACAATACGTAACACTAAAAAAAACCCCAAACCCAAAAATCAGAAAAATCCTTAAGAGTGTACTTAGCAAATGACTAGAAACGCATTCCTGGAAGTCTACAACCGTGCTCACAAAGCAACAGAAAACATTAAGTTACCTGATTTCTACAAACTGGTCTTGAACAACTGCCAACAATTTACCATTGCTGAAAGAGAAAAATACAGGTGTCAAAGTAATTCAAAGTCCAGGCCTTACAGAATGTACATCAGAGCTTCAGGTACATTTTTCTGCAACATGAGATTTTCATAAATCACACAAAATTGGAAATATCAATTTTTATTTTTTAAAAATCCAAGATTCCTTTCATTCCATTGAAATGTATCAGTCACACTTTTCTAGTAGCATTAAGCAAACAAATTTCTACACTTTGCAGTAGGGGAGCTCAGAATTACATGTTACTTAAGGATAACTTTATAACAGCAATATCTAAAATACATGTTTTCTTATCTGGAATAAACAACTACCACAGTTGTTTATAATGCTATCAGCAAGTTATATCATCTCCTTAGGAGCAGGACTGCTGTCTTTGTGTCTAACATACAACACTACAACTGGCATGCTGTGCATCAAATGAGATTCCCTCAAAGAATCACCATCTCTCTCAACAGTCTGAGCTTTTGTTGAACTATTGATTGTACTCAGCAAAGATAAATGCTAAAACACTCCATACTACCTTCATGTAACTTAACTTGAATATTTTGCTTAGTTTTATAAGCCAATGATCTCACAGATGCTGCTAAAATTACTGCAGAAAGGCTGCTTCTAGACGTGAACTGTCACTTCTCCTCTATATACAACAGCAGGTAAGTCTTGAGGGTAATGCTTTCACATTATTTTAATATAAACAATTCATATGACATCTAGTGAGTAACTGTAAGTCTGAAAAGCTAGAAAGACATTCAGAGCTGGATGAGAGATGTATTCAACAAAGGGAAGCCGTGTAGAAGCCCCAACGTAGCAGACTGACCTTTCTTTCCCTAGACTACCTTATAAAAGCCTCCAGTATGTCCCTTGACCAAAAAGAGTAAGATGACTTGCAGACAATATTAACTCAGCACTACTACCAGTGAGAACAGCAGGTTGGGAAGATAGGAAGCATTACTGCACTCACTGCTGCCAAAAATGCAAAATAGTGTAAGCTGGTTACCTTGCAAGTACTAGGTGCCAGTTGATCTGCTTACTAACCAGACGAATCAGTCCAGCAGGCAGACAAAACTTTGCAGGGCTGAAATAAAAACATCAGGCTAAATCAGAAGATACACCTAGCAAAAGCAGTCCCGCAGATATTAATGTCAAATAACTTAGCTTTAAGGTCACCACCAATTCCTCCTGGAAGGTTTTATCAATTGAACATGAATCAACACTGCACCCTGCCAACAACAAAGGCTAACAACATCTTTGTTTGTATTAACAGACCAAAACAATATATTAAGGGATTTAATTATTTACTTGTGACTTTTTATACTCCAGTCAGCAGCCTGGTTTGTGTCCCCTCACTACATAAATTCCAACAAACTGGAGGGACAGCAATAACAACCTAAACAAATGTTCAGTTTACTGTCACTAAAAACAACTTCCCATAAAATTAGAAAACCATTAAATAGTAGCAAATAGAAAGATTAAGCACTATTTTTCACACCTACCTGTACCAGACATAACGAAGCAAAAACAATGCAGGACCTACAATGCAAAGAGAGGCAAAAATTACCTATCTAGTGTTTTGTAAAACACTCTCCAGCTTACTGTACAGAGAATCTCAGAAATTCTCACAAAATAAAGAAAAAGGAAATATCAAGGGAGAAACCCTCTATTCTTAGCCAATGAACCCTTACATTTGAGTTAATATAAATATCAGATCAAAAGGTTAACTAAACGTTTCTGAAAATTTTAACGAGATATTCCTAGTGGATGCAAATGCAATTCTGTTACTGTATAAACCATGTGTTGAACAGCAATGTCATATAATCAGAATGTAAAGCTTCCTTATCAAAATGTGTAGCTAGCAAACTGTCCAATGCAAGACCCTGTAGTAGAAAAAAACTTCAACATTTTGCAAATCACAACAGAAACTACTTCTTAGATGTATGGTTTGTTAGTTTGTTCCAATAAGCTAATACAGAAAAAGTTCAAAACGATGACATAAAAATAACACAGTGATACTGATAGTCAGAAAACATCTTCCTGCAAACACATCCTGCAGTTAATTTCCATTACACTAGCCACCCTAAAGTGCAGAAACTGTAAATTTTACAAGCTATCCAAACATCTCTCTTATGAGCCACGAACATAAGAACAAGCCGTATTTACCTGTAATTGCTCTAGTGATGACAAATGATGCACCATGTTTTCTGTTGCCTCTTGGCTGCAAATACAACAATAATGGTCAAACAGTATGTTACAGATTTCACCTTAAATACAACATTTATACATATATTCACTGATTAAAGTTAAACTGTCTGATAGCCTACACATTCCTACTCTGTATTCTATTACTCTCAGTTTCACAAAGTGAGTAATATAACAGCACAACCTAACGTAGGCTATAAAGCCAAGTATTTTCAGTGCCAATACAATAATAAACAAAACACACTGCAGATTGTCTATTGATTCAGATTTGCCTTGATCTTTGGGTAGTAACAGAAGACATCAATGTTTGATTATGTTCTCCTCTAAGGTAGTATAAATCATTCTTTCTATGCCAAACAAATGCCAGATAGATCTCTAATGCCCAAAACAAGTCAAAGCAATTGGTGTTTGACATATTATGCTAATATGTAACTGCCAGGCTACATAAAGATTGCTCAAGAAAGTTTCAGAAATACCAGAAAAAAACAAAATAAATCTAAAAAAAGACCCTTATGTCAATTTGTACTAGGTAACACAGCTACTCAGATCACCATCTCTACACCATACAGCCTCCTAGAGCCTCTCCAGCTCTACTTCAGGCAAAGGGGAATGTCCACTCCCTTTGTAAATGAAAACACTCTCCAAACACAGAAAAAAAACATAACAACAAAAGAAGTCCACATCACTGTAAGAGGCAAAATTATTTGCCAGTAAGTAGGAAAAAGGGATTAAACTGAAGACAAGAAAGTTAACCAACAAGGAATATAACTGTTCTTCAAAATAAATTTATGCTTATACTTTTCTAGTGAAAATTTTAGAGCATGACAAATAGCATTACACTGGGTAATTTCCTCTTCCCTTCACTATAGAATAGAGCAAGTCAATACTTGTTAACTAAAATAGTCAGACCTCTCACTCCACGTAGAGAGCAGCAAGCACTGATATACACAAACATTTATCGAATTTCTAAGTTTAAAAAAATTTTGCTCTCAAATTTAAGTTACTAAAGAATAAATTAACAGTTCTCAATGCAAAAATCGAGTAACAGCCTTTCAAACTGTCAGGCTGTCATCTCATGGCCATTATAGCTGTACTAACAGATGTTTCAAATTCAAGTAATAACAAGGCACTACTGAAAAAAGTAAGAATATAAATTATTTCCTGCAGCTACCACAGTGCCCTGGGGAGAGTTGCAGTTGCCCAGAGAGGTGAAAGGCAGAGCTTGTTAAAATTGAGTCACACCATCCAAGTCACAGAAGGCAATGGCTGGGTCTGAGACAGTGAAGAACCACTCACAGTAGGAGCAGATCAGGTCTGTGAACACCTGGAGAACACGAAGGTGCACAAGTCCATGCGACCTGATGAGACACATCCATGAATCCTGATGGAACTGGTAGCTGAAGTTGCTAGGCTGTTAGCCATCATTTTTGAGAAGTCATGGCAGTAACACCAAATTTTAAAAAGGAGAGCAAAGGAAACCCTGGTAACTACAGATTACTCAGTCTCACCTCTGTGCAAGGTAAGATCATGGAGCAGATCCTCCTGGTAACTGTGCTAGGGCACATGGAAATTAAGGAGGTGACTTGTGATGGCCAACATGGCTTCACTGCAGGCAAATCATGCCTGACTAATTTGGTGGCCTTCTACAATAGAGTTATAGCTCTGGTAGACAAGCAAAGAGCAACTGACATCATCTACCTGTACTTGTGCAAGCTATTTAACACTGCCCCACATTACATCCTTGTCTCTAAGATGGAGAGACAGGAACTTGACAGATAGACTACTCAGTAGACAAGGAACTGGCCACTGGAAACAAGACAAGGGGTCATAGTCTAAGCTCCATCAGGGAAGCTTTAGACTTGACATTAGGAAAAAAATTTTCACTGAAAGAGTGATCTGGTCTTGGAATGGGCTGCCCACAGAGGTGGTTGAGTCACCATCCCTGGAGGTGTTCAGGGTTAGGCTGGATAAGGTTCTGAGTGGCATGATCTAGATGTTAGATGTTAGGCTTACTGGGGTTTTTTTGAATTTAGGTTGGACTGGATGATCTTTAAGGACTTTTCCAACCTTATAATTACTGTGATACTGTGATACTGTAAAAGGTCACATTCAAAGAGCAGGTGGACACCAGTGAGAAGTGGTGTTCCTTAGGGATCTGTTTTGGCTCCAGTGCTATTTAGCAACTTTATCAGTGACATGGACAGTGGCATTGAGCACACCCTCAGCAAATTTGCTCATAACACCAAGCTGTGTGGTATGGTGGAGTCACTCAAGGGAAGAGAGGCCATCTAAAGGGAATCTCATAGACTAGAGAAGTAGTCTGGTGTAAACTGCATGAGGCTCAACAACTCAAAGTGCAAGGTCCCACGTCCGGGCCAGGCCAATCCAATCCCAGGTACAATTACAAGCTACGTGCCGAGTAGGTTGAAAGCAGCCCAGAAGACAAAGACATAGAGGTGCTGATTGGCAAGAAGCTTAACAGGAGTCAGTAGTCCACTTGTCAAGTCCAGAAGGCCAAACATATCCTAGGATGTATCAAGTGTGGCCAGCAGAACAAAATTGGTAATTCTCCCCCAATATGCTGCTCTTATGAGAGCTCACCTCTAATACTGCATTCAGTTCTCAGGTTTAAAATACTTTTTAGCCCACTCCTGAAAGTACATCCATAGCTATTCTGATACAGAATTGTGGAGAGAGATGGGGTTTTCACTCATGCAAATTAGTTTTGTTTTCACTTGGACAGATTAGACTCCCTTGCTCAGTTGTCTTTGAACAACAACTCTCGAGTCAGCTCAGGAGTACAACCTGGTATACACAGTGTTCTCACATAACCATTGAGAATGATTTCACTGCATCCAAGGCAGCACAGAGATGACAGTGCAGGAATTTGGTAACATCAGACCACACACAGGGTAGGGTGACAGCTGGGACCCCTTTTCATAGAATCACAGAACAACTAAGGTTGGAAGAGACCTCAGATATCACCTAGCTTCAACCTTTCTACCATGTCTTGCTCGCAGCCCCATCCAATCCGGCCCTGAACGCTTCCAGGGAGGGGGCATCCACAACTTTCCTGGACAAGTTGTTTCAGTGCCTCACCACTCTCATTCAAACGTCTTCTCGTCTAAAACCATTCCTCCTTTTAACAGATGTCCTGTTAAAAGCCTCTCTCCAGCTTTTGTCTCGCCTCTGCCGCCCCCCTCTGTCCTGCGACCACCAAGATAGTGGCTGTCAACCCGAGGGAACTTCCGGAGGCAGCTCCAGGAGGGCAGCCTTTCCCTGCGCGGGGCTCCGGAGCTCGCTCCCGCCAGCGCTTACGTGGCTGGTGGCCGCTGTTCTCCCCCGCCCCCAGCTGTGTCGCGGCGACTCGCACCTGCACCTCGGTCTCGGGAGGCCACTCGGCGTTCACCAGCAAGTCGTACAGGATATTCTCCTCTCCATCTCCCTCCGAGTCGTCGGCGCCGCCACCCATCCCCACCTCGCCTGCCCCCCCGTCGCAATCCCGACCGCCGGCGGCCATACTTGACCGGCCCCACCCAGCACCGCCCACAACTACGGTACCCGACGGAGGACAAACTAGTAGAGCGGAGACTGGGCGAGCTGGCAGTCTTTAACCCCTTCAGCGATGCTGACATGTCTTGCTCCTGGCCCCGCGACAGAGCCCGCGGGGCTCTGACCCCTAAAATGCGATGCAGATGGCCAGGGAGCAAGGCCGAGGAGACCACACCACGACTGCAGGGCTTGAGGAGCCCTTTGAAGGTGGCAGTGCTTCAAAGACCTCAGCTTTCCTGCTGTGTCATGAGGGTGGAGATGTACTTTTGGGGCAAGAAAGGAAGCCAGCTGTAGAATAGAATGATATGGTATGGGCAAGAATAACCCCAGGTACCAGTATAGGCTGGTGACAGACCTGTTGGAGAGTAGTGTAGGAGAAAGGGACCTGGGGGTCCTGGTGGACAGCAGGATGACTATGAGCCAGCAGTGTGCTCTTGTGGCCAAGAGGGCCAACAGCATCCTGGGGTGGTTCAGAAAGGGCGTGGTTAGCAGATCAAGAGAGGTCCTCTCCCCCTCTACTCTGCCCTGGTGAGACCACATCTGGAGTATTGTGTCCAGTTCTGGGCCACTCAGTTCAAGAAGGATGTAGAGCTGCTGGAGAGAGTCCAGCGTACAGCAACAAAGATGATGAAGGAGGTGGAGCACCTCCCTTATGAGGAGAGGCTGAGGGAGCTGGGTCTCTTTAGCATGGAGAAGAGAAGACTGAGGGGTGACCTCATTAAGGTTTATAAATATTTGAAGGGTGGGTGTCAGGAGGATGGAGCAGGGCTCTTCTCAGTGTCATCTAGTGATAGAACGAAGGGCAATAGTTATAAGCTGGAACATAGGAGGTCTCATATAATTATGAGAACGAACTTCTTCACAGTGAGGGTGACAGAGCACTGGAACAGGCTGCCCAGGGTTGTTGTGGAGTCTCCTTCACTGGAGATCTTTAAAACCTGCCTGGTTATGTTCCTGTGTGACTTGGTCTAGGTGATCCTGCTGTGGTGGGAGGATTGGACTAGATCTTTGGAGGTCCTTTCCAATTCCTAATGATTCTATGATTCTATGACTACGTAGTGGTTTGAATTGGAAGGGATCACAGGGATCATCTAATTCAAATCCACCCTATAAGGGGCAGGAACTACCTTTTGCTAGACCAGCCTGCTCAAAGCCTTGTCCAACCCAGTCTTGAACATATCCAGTGGTGGAGCATCCATTCTTAACATCAGATGTGCACCTATAGATATGCAAATGTGAATTCGGACCCACAGCTCGTCTGATGCCCCATCACTGCTGGGCAAGGTAAGCCACCATCGAGCATGGATGTGAACAAGACTCTGTAGGGCAAAACCTGCAGCTGCAGCCTAGTGTTGGCCCTTCAAAATGCTGGCAATGCTGGGGTTTTGGCTTTTGAACCAGATATGTCTGTATCTGACAGTTTAAATTTGTGTTTTGTGATGGAAAACAGTAATATTTTATGCAATGTCTTTCATTATGTGGTACAGCTGTAGGAACTGAACATTTTAATTGAACATTAACAAGTCCATGGGCCCTGATGAGATGCACCCAAGGGTGCTGAGAGAACTGGCTGATATTATTGCCCTACCACTATCTATCATCTTTGCCAAATCGTGGCAGACAGGAGAGGTGCCTGAGGACTGGAGGAGAGCCAATGTCACTCCAGTCTTCAAAAAGGGCAAGAAAGAAGTTCCAGGGAACTATAGACCAGTCAGCCTCACCTCCATCCCTGGAAAAATGATGGAGTGGCTCCTGCTAGAGGGCATCTCAAGGCACTTGGAAGAGAAGAAGGTTATCAGGAGTAGTCAGCATGGGTTTATGAAGGGGAAGTCCTGCTTGACTAACCTGATAGCATTCTAGAATGCAATAACTGAATGGTTAGATTCAGGGAAATCAGTAGATGTGGTCTACCTTGACCTTAGCAAGGCCTTTGACACTGTCTCCCATGAAATTTTAGTGAGCAAGCTGAGGAAGTGTGGGATGGAAGAGCAGACAGTGAGGTGGGTTAGGAACTGGTTGCAGGATAGAGTTCAGAGGGTGGTGATCAATGGTGCCAGCTCCAGCTGGAGAGCTGTGACTAGTGGTGTCCCCCAGGGATCGGTGCTGGGACCGGTCTTGTTCAACATCTTCATCAATGACATTGATGAGGGCACAGAGTGTCTGCTCAGCAAGTTTGCCGACGACACCAAGCTGGGAGGCTTGGCTGATACGGCTGAGGGCTGTGCTGCCATCCAGAGAGACCTGGACAGACTGGAGGGCTGGGCACAGAGAAACCAGATGAAGTTCAACAAGGACAAGTGCAGAGTCCTGCATCTGGGGAGGAATAACAAATTCCACCAGTACAGGCTGGGAGGTGATCTACTGGAAAGCAGTCCTGTGGAGAGGGACCTGGGGGTCCTGGTGGACAACAGGTTAACCATGGCACAGCAATGTGCCCTGGTGGCCAAGAAGGCCAATGGGATCCTGGGGTGTATGAGGAGGAGTGTGTCCAGCAGATCGAGGGAAGTTCTTCTCCCCCTCTACTCTGCCCTGGTGAGGCCTCATCTTGAGTACTGTGTTCAGTTTTGGGCCCCCCGGTTTAAGAGGGACGGGGATCTGCTGGAGAGGGTCCAGCGGAGGGCTACGAGGATGATTAGGGGACAGGAGGGCATGGCTTATGAGGAGAGGCTGAGGGACTTGGGGCTTTTTGGTCTGGAGAAGACTTAGGGGAGATTTGATAAATGTTTATAAGTATCTGAAGGCTGGCCAGGATGGGGGGGACAGGCTCTTTTCACTTACTCCCTGTGATAGGACAAGGAGCAATGGCTGTAAGTTGCAGCAGAGGAGGTTCCGCCTCAGCACAAGGGGGAACTTCTTTACTGTGTGGGTCACAGAGCACTGGAACAGACTCCCCAGGGAGGTCGTGGAGTCTCCTTCTCTGGGGACTTTCAAGGTCCGTCTGGATGTGTTCCTCTGTGATCTGTGTTAGATAGTTTTGTCCTGAATTTGGGGAATCTTCAGTAGAAAATGGGGAAGAATGCATCTGTTAACATACGGCTTTAAAAGTAATCCGTTGTTTGTGCGTGGGTACGTATGTTCATACGAAGCCCTCAATAGTTGTCTTCAGCTGTGTTTATTGTAGAAAACTATGCAAATGCATATGACAAGATTACAGCAGTCCTGTATGTAAATTTAATGCAGATTTTATTCGTAACCACACACGTTTAAAACATAACTTACGCCGGGTGTAAACTAGACTACGTGTCCTTGTGACTGCACAAAACTGCAGACATCTTGCACGGTTAAAAAGCCACAGCTTTTAGAGATGTGCTGAAGTCGCGAGCAGGTGACCCCAGTGTCTCCTAAGAGCCGTGAGACGGAAGAAAAAACACAAGTAATTTGGTTTCCTGACTGCGGCGCCACCCCCGAGGCCACGCGCACGTACCGGGCAAGCGCCGGAACGCGGAGCACCGCGTCTGTGTTCCCACCCGGCGCCTTAAAGCTGCGAGCGCGCGCGGCGGGGGCGGGGTGGAGCTTGTGGTGTCAAGATGGCGGCGTTTTCGGGTACGTGGTGCTGAGTCGCGGGAGAGGGATTTGGTGGTGCCGCTGGCAGCCAGGCCTCCGGGCAGCCTTTTGCGGTTTTGGAGTCACTGGTTCCCGATATCCCTTTCAGCGGCCTGCGCGGTTCTGCCGTGTGTGAATGAGCAGGCAGCGGGCTTAAGGCTGCCTGGGAGGCCTGCGGGGGTATAGATGTCCTTCGAGCTCCTTGGGGCTTGCAGGCCTTCCGCGGTGGTTATCTGGATAAGATCCCAGGTGGATTTGCTGTTTTTAGCGCATTTGCGGATATTAGTGTATCAAGCAAATAAGGCTGCTAAAAAGTGAGGCTTGCTCCTCAAGGCTGACTACTTTCTGTAACAGTATGCTCACTGTAACTACGCTGCATTGTCCACGTATTGTCGTGGATTACAAACAGTTTTCACAGGAGTAGTTCTGTTCCCTAATATGGTTTGAACTGTGTGCAAGCTATAATCGAAAAACTTGCTGTTGAGGAAAGAGACATCACTGTTTATGTACTCACAGGTGACAAGGTAACATTAGGATACTCTAAATTTTTAATGTGTATGAGGTTTTAAGTCTGTTTCTTTTTATTCCTTAGATTTAAATGTGAGGCTGTACAGAAGCATCTTCCAAAGTCTAGAGACAAATTTTGGTAACAGTAAGAAATTCTTCACTGTGAAGGTGCTGAGGTACTGGAACAGATTACCCAGTCTAGTTGTGGATGACTTCTCCCTAGAAGTGCTCAGTATGAGGCTGAATGGGGATCTGCACAACTCAGTCTAGTGAGAGGTGTTCCTGCCTGTGGTAGGAGAGTTGAAACTAGATGATCTTTAAGGTTCCTTCCAACCTAAACCATTTTATGATATAGATGCTAGAGAGCAGGATTGGTTTCATTGTAGTTGAGAAAAATGGCATAGCGCCCTTGTTTGATTAAACAAGGTCTGTATATTCGATTAAACTGTGAACTGGAAATATATTAAAAGTAGCACAAATAATATGTGCATTTATGTATAACTTGCAATCCACAGCTATTTGTATTGCTATGGATAAAGCCTTTTGCTTATGTGGCTTGTCTTGATTTTGTAGGAGTTCAGACTGGGATGTGAGAATATTAAACTTTCTGAACTTATGTTACAAATAAAATATTTCATTTAACGTTTGTATTACAGTGAATGGAGGAATAATTTTGTCTGTTTACATATATATTGGCCAAGTGTGTACATGTGAGTGGTGTAAGTGAAACCCAGCAACTGACTATGTGACAGCTAATGTGCGAGAAGTGCATATTTCCACTTGAAGAAGCTGTTTCAGGGTAATCCTGTGTGCTTCAGAAGATAACAAGTTGTCCTTTTTATGGTATAGTACCATTATTGGGCTGGTTAAGGTCTGCCTTCTTCTTGCTCTTACTGAATAGTGCAAATAGGTTTGGGTTTTTTTACTGAAATAGTGAGAATTTGTTTATCAGTGTGTAAGTGTTATTATGTGGTGTCATTTATCTTGTGTGTGAGATATCTGAGATAAGACCATCAGAAAAAAAATACTTCTAGAGCCAGATGTTATTAATAACTGTAGGAAAATGAAAGCATTGTCAGTTAATATATGTTCTGTAAGTATGTGCAGCAAGATTCAGTGAAAAGGAACTTGATCATTTCAAAACTGAGTTATATGATACAGATATTTTCTTTTGTGAAAACGAGTTTGCATCTCAACTGTAGAGAGAGTCGGGATGTTTGTGGTTGAGTCCTCCCTGTTTGCATAGGTGGTTTCCTTAAAATATTTGAAATACCTTGCCCATGAAATGGTACTCGCTTGCCACTGTGTTCACTTGGATTCTGTATCAGCACCTGCCCCTGCACTGTGGAGAAGGGAGAGTTTCTTACCACTTGCTATAGAGAAGGCTGCATGTGCTATTTCCAAAAATGATGCTGTTTTATTTTTCTCTGTAGATGCAAGCATTGATACTTGGTAATCTTTTGGGTCATGCTGAGATAAATAATATTGCTTGTTCCTTTTTTCGTATGTTACAGAGATGGGTGTTATGCCCGAGATAGCTCAAGCAGTGGAGGAGATGGACTGGCTGTAAGTAAGCGTGTGTTTGGGTATGGCAAACTCTAATTTATCTTTCAGTGGTACTTCACAGAATCATAGAATCATTTCATTGGAAAAAAGGCCTTTAAGATCATCAAGGCCAGCCATTAACTCTGCACTGCCAGGTCACAACTAAATTAGGTCCTTTCTTAAAATACCTCTGCTGTCACATTAAAACCAATGTGCTTTCCTTTAACTGTTACTGCATTGCATGCAATTATTTTGAGGGTGAATGACTAAGGAATTCAAATTGTGGCTGCATCATTTAGAAGTAATTTTGAATTGTACAAGATGTTGTCAGTTTGGACAATCAGTGTATGTAGTTGTTCTTTTCAGTTTTGAGTGGGAGTCTTGTGAGTGAGGGCTGTTTATGGCTTTAAAAGTGTAATTTGCTTGAAGAAAGGAAAGCAGGGAATATAATTAATGTTCATAGTGTAGCAAAGTGATGTAAGATGTAGCACTGTTGTCAGTGTGCAGCTGATCTCCACTGCATCCACTAGTTGCTTGTTGCTAAGGTGCATATCCTGTTCCAGGTTCTTCTTGTAAATGAATTTCTTAAATTAATTTCTTTTTGCTTCCTTAGCTGCAAGCCAGGAAGAGTAACATTTATCTGATGTTTCCTGTCTTGCGGATTATGGTTTCTGTGAATTCTTATATAAGCAAAAATCCTGTACACATAACAGCAGTTTGTGTTAATATGTTCATTTCTGTAGTCTTCCTACAGATATCCAAGCAGAATCCATCCCACTAATCCTGGGAGGTGGTGATGTGCTTATGGTATGTATGTAAGATAATTCTCTTCCTAGAAAGGTTATGCCTTTTATTTGTTGGTTTTGCCATTAATTCCCCTCTTTTCAGAGACTTCATAGTTAGAGTAGGTCTCCTGTCCTTCAGTAGAAAGTGAATTCTTCAGCTAAAAACATCTTTGAATATCTGGTACATTTTCAACTGTTCTTGCAGGTGGCATTCATTGTTCCTAGGCTTTTTCTTTTGACTGCTTAACAGGTGCTGCCACATGAATGAGAGTTGTCTGATATAATGTACTTTTTTCTTTTTTGTCTGAGATCTCCTTGGAATGTGACTGATGCTACTTAAATACTGAAGTGTTGGTAATCCTGAAGATAACAGATTAGTAGGCCTTGTTCATCACATCTTTTGCACATCTGTGTGATGTTGATTCTGTAACCAAAGTAATGTGACCTATAGTGTTCTGTAGCACCTCCTGAAATCAGATATACATAGTTTTTTCCTATGGATTATGGGAGTTTTTAGTTTTGATTTGCTGCTTAATTAGGCTTTTTTAAGTCTTTTGTAAAGGTTTTCTTTGCATCTAATTTGTATATAGTAATCGTATTGCTCACTAAGAGTTTCTGTGATTTGCAGAAACAAAAGTAAACTTAGTTTATTAAAATTAAACTGTAACAGTCTTCATGGTTTAAGTTGCAATTCTTGATGAATTCTTGCTTTTTTTCCTTCTAATAGGCTGCTGAAACTGGGAGTGGAAAAACTGGTGTAAGTAATGAAATGTAAATGAGCAGAAGGTACAAGTTCTTAAGTGGCAAGAGGTGGGGGTATATGTGTTTGTCAACAGAATGTCTGTGTATGTATTTAAGCAGTAGCAGTAGTTATCTTTACAAACGTATGTGTAGTCATATCTTCAGGTGTTTCTGGGCCTGGGTATTGCACTTGAAAACTAGGCTATTTGGAAACGTCTGTGCAAATTGTGGAATTAATTTAACTTTTCATTTTAGGCTTTCAGTATTCCAGTTATCCAGATTGTTTATGAAACATTGAAGGACCAGATGGAAGGCAAGAAAGGGAAAGCAACTATTAAAACTGGTGGGGCAGGTGAGTTGTTACATGTTGCACTCTTAAGTTTGCGACACTGTTAAATTCCATCGCCAGCCAAAGTAAAGCTTGCCATTAAAGAAGTATTTTTTTCCTTAATTTGTATGATGTAAATAGAGTGGTAGCACTCCAGACATTATAAAACAGTGACTATCACTTTACTGGTAAAGGAAAGTGTTTGTGTTTGACTTCAGTCTCTTAATAATGCTGTCTTTAGCTTAAGGCTGTCTGATTCACACCACAGACTTCAGTGTTCTGAAATTCATGCTAGTGTAGTGTCCAACTCAAAAAGGAATTGTTAAAATTCTTCCAATTACAGAAATAGATCAGGTGTCAGCTCTGATGTGACACCACACACGTGCTTTGGGCCCTTTGAGTGAGCTTGAGCAGAAAGCGCTTCTAGCTTCAAACTCGTTTTTGTGTGTCTGGAGTCACATGGTAGTGTCTTTGTATTCTGATCTGGTGAATAAAACTGTTGCATTTCTTTTGGTGCCTAGCTCAACATGGAAGCTGAAGAGCAGTATCTCAAGTTGCTGCAGTTTTGAACTAGTAAACATAGAACTAATCAGGAAATGTAGAAGGCCAGAACCTAGTGACAGAGAACGGATTGTAACCATGATAATGTCTCCAAACAATCTTGTCATTTGAATGCTTGGAACCATTTCCAGCTTCCAGTCTGTAGTATTTATAAATTGACATCTGTGTAAGTGACAGTAACCATGCAAGCAGCACTCTGAAGATGTTACAGAAGTTACCAACTTTTGGCTTCGTTATAACTACAGTAGTGACAGCAGTCAACTTTAATAACAACCTTCTGAAAAGAGTGCAAATACAGTCAGTGATCCTAATTAAAAGGTCATCTAGTTTAAAAAAAAAGTTGTAGAACCTCTAGACTTGATTGCAGCGTGTTATTGGGCATGTAAAAAATTAAGTTGAAATTTTTTTCAGCTCTCTGTATCTTGGCTTTTCAGTAATGACATGTTAACTTGGAACAGTAGTAGCAGATACTTTTCAAATTTATTGCTTTTTAATATAACTTTGTATATTTTCTGTCTAAATCAGATTGTGTGGAAATCTGGCTTGATTTTTAGAAAGTCTTGTTTAAGAACGTAACTGAAAATAATTAACTTACTCTCTCATCTCCTTGGTGGAATAACTTAAATATTCATAGAATGTCTTTGCATTATGAATCTCTATCACTCCCAAGTTGTAGCTGCTAATTTTGACCTCATGAATTGCATTCTTACAGAGCTTTATCCCCATAAAATTAAGCCAAATGCTGTAAAGCCAGAGTGAACTTCTAGTTTGAGATTTCCAGGCTTAACCTTGTTGGTTTAATGCTGCTTATGTTGCTGTTTTTCAATCTTAGTGCTCAATAAATGGCAGATGAACCCATATGATAGAGGATCTGCTTTTGGTGAGTGTTCCTAATGGTTTTAGTGTTTTTTTGAAAACAGTAACTTAGTGAAAAAAAACACAACAAACTAGAGGAAAGCAAGCATGTACATTTCTTGTAAGAGCAACAGTTTCTTTAACTGAAACTATCTTGTGATTTTTCAGCAATTGGATCAGATGGTTTATGCTGCCAAAGCAGAGAAGTGAAAGAATGGCATGGATGCAGAGCAACTAGAGGCGTGACTAAAGGTAGATACAAAATTATGTATTTTGGAGAATCTTCTGGAAGTTTCAACAAAAATACCTGTTTGTCAGTGGTTGTTAATGTAGATGATTGCATATACAACTTAGTATCCATCCAAACAATTGTGCCGTTGCTTTATTTACTACTATGTGAAAATTTTAGAATGACAAATTTATCACTTCTGATCTCCTTGCATTCTATAAATTGCCGTTTTCCTAATAAGGAATTGAGTCAGAGGAAACAGAATCATTGCTAATATTAATAAAATGCATTCTAATTACATGCTTTTAATAGAAAATATCTACTTGCATAAATAGTTTCAGTTGTTTCCTCACACACTTCACACAGAAACACGCACGCACAAATTTCATGATTATGTGGTTGCAGAAACTGTTGAGAGGCCAACCCAACCCTTTGCTTAGTCATACTCATAATGCAGTGGTTCTAGTGGATGTTCAGAAAGAAAGACCCTCAGTCTAATCAGGTGTGCAGATAGTCGTGTAGCCTTATCTGTACATAGCAACTAGCTGGATGTATCATTCATATTAGTACATGCTGGTAGTTTTGTACTGATATAGCAATCTCCTGGTGTTGTCACTTTATTAATGACTGGGTGTTCAGTAGAGTCACTAGTCTCTAGGTTATCACCTTTTACACATCACCTCTCAGCATATACTTTTTTCTTTTTTTTGCCTGCTGTTTTCTGATAACCCGTTATCTTGTTAATTTCCTTATTACACAGGTACCTACAGAACCTTTTTCACACCCACACAGTAAGGGATTTTATTCCCCTTTCAGCAGGGATGGAAATGCTGGACTTGCACGGTCTTGTAAATATCCAAACGGAACTGCCTTGATGAAACTAAAATTTAGGTGTTTCATATCCTTTCTTTCTCTTTTAAAGGGAAATACTACTATGAAGTTTCCTGTCATGACCAAGGCTTGTGCAGAGTTGGTTGGTCAACTATGCAAGCTTCATTAGATTTGGGTGAGTTTCAAAAGAAGAATCCCGTGGGTAGTTTCCATAATTATGCGGAATGGCTGGATTCATGTTCTAGTCTCATGGGTTCCCTGTGAAGGTTAACAATATAGAGGAGTTTAGTAATTTTGTAGAAATGCCTGTCCTGTAAGAGAAGGCAGTGTTTCTTATGTTTTGCAACTCTCTGCTTTTTATTTCAATTTTTAATGAAGATTATTGTAAACCAGTAAAATTGTAGAATCTCTTAACTTGGAAAAGACCTTAAAGATCATAGTCCAGCCATCTTTCAAGCACTACAGCTAAACCATGTAGGCTCATACTTAGCTGTTTGTCAGTCCATATACCCCGGCACCTTTGTGATGGGCAGCTTTTCAACCCCTTTTGCTGAAGCCTGTACAAATAAAATGTACCAGTAAAAAAGCATTAGTTTAGTGCGTATCAAAGCAAGAAGTTTTTCATTAGCACTATGTTATTTTTTCACATGATAGGTTTAGAGGCTTCAATTGCAAATAAAAGATAAAAAAAACCTAACCCATCAACCAAAATATAAAAAGCTCTGCTTTGTCCTGTGTGCAGGCACTGATAAATTTGGCTTTGGCTTTGGTGGCACTGGTAAGAAATCTCACAACAAGCAATTTGACAGCTATGGTGAGGTAAGCTTGGGTTGATTCTTGGTAGAAACATTATTGAAATGTTGATTCTGTGTTGTAATGATCAATTCTGTCAAAATAGTGTTGACTTCTAAGGGAAGGTCACTGGGGAAAAGTCAGAATTCTTGCCTTAATGTACGTTCCTGAAAATGTCTACCAGAAATACTTGTGGTGGTTTTTTTACTATGTGTCATTCAAGAGTTCAGATGTTTAAGCACAATTTAAATAAATAAGAATATACAGCAGAAGATCAAGTCTTTTACAATGAACTGGTTTTCACAGAATCACAGAACATTAGGGATTGGAAGGGACCTTGAAAGATCGCCTAGTCCAATCCCCCTGCCAGAGCAGGATCACCTAGACCAAGTCACACAGGAATATATCCAGGCGGGTTTGAAATGCCTTCGGAGGAGGAGACTCCACAACCCTCCTGGGCAGCCTGTTCCAGTGATCCGTCACCCTCACTATGAAGACGTTCCTTGCATAACATGCATTTAGTACCTCCTGCCAGAGTTAGTCTTTTTGTAGTTAAAATACAGATTTGTTGCCATGCTGAGTGCTCTAAGCATAGACATTGGTTAATAAATGCTTTTTTCCATAATGCAGAATACTTTCAGGTAAGTGGCTTAAATTTATGATTGTCAATATGTTTGGTTTTAAAGTAAATTTAAAGCAGCAATAAATGTTTAAATATCCAAGATAAATTGGACAAACAGTTTACCGAAGATTTGTAATCAAGTAAAAGTGCGTGCTGTTTACAGCAGTGGTACTGGAATGGATGACTTGACTTCTCTTGTATTAGCATTTAGTAGGAAGAAATGGGAAAACTAAAAGTTGACAGGTTGTGAGCACTTAAATTTTCTTAATACAATAAATGCTGAAATCTCTTTGCTTAACAAATTTGGTTTGTTACAGGAATTCACTATGCATGATACAATTGGATGTTATCTAGACATAGATAAAGGACAAATAAAATTTTCAAAAAATGGTAAGTTTTATGGTTATTGGGATGCTTGGATTGGGGTACGGGTAGGGAGGGGAGGACACACATACAGTCTGACTGAGCTATCCCTGCTTTCAGGAAAAGACCTGGGCCTTGCGTTTGACTTCCCACCACACATAAGGAACCAGGCGCTTTTTGCAGCTTGTGTACTGAAGGTAACTTAGGAGTATCACAGATGTGTAAGAGCATGAAAATTGTTCTGATAAGCAATTATTGCATTAAAAATTTCCATAACCACTTAATGTAGCTGTATACTCAATTTCCTTTGGTGGAACGACATGGGTAACTAGTTCCTAATACCAGTGCTGTCTTGCCTGTATTAAACTTTGGTACACTGTGATTCAACAGATAAAAGCAAGTAACTTGAAAATGCCACAAGTCCAGTTTTGTTCGTTCTCAAATTTAATATTGGACTACTACAATAGTGCTGTAGTAGTGTGCTTTTGTAGAGTTAGTCTCCCTAACTAGTAAAGGTTTTAGCAAAACATTTTGGTTGTCAGACGAATGTAAAAGCAAAAAAAATGTGATGTGTTCTGCTATTTCTTTTAAGTAGTTGTCACTGAAAATGAATGAAATGTGAAAGTTATCTTGTATGGGTAAATATGGGGATATTTTTGATGTAGAAGATAAGAGTTTTAAGAGCTAGAACCGCACACAAAATGTCTCTCAAATTTTATACGTGGGGAAAGGGATGTGTAAGATGGGAAGAAACACCATCTTCCTCTCCTTCTGTATAATGCAACTTTTTTTGAAATCTAGAATGCAGAATTGAAGTTCAATTTTGGTGAAGAAGATTTCAAGTATCCACCAAAAGATGGCTATATTGGTCTTTGCAAGGCTCCCGATGGTAGCGTGGTAAAATCACAACACTCAGGTAGGCTAAGTTTTTTTTTTAATTTCTTTCAGTTCTGTAATGAGATTGTATTGGTCTTTGTGATCACTTCATTAGTGCTGTATTCAAGATCTTAGAATGATCTTACTGGTAGCCATACTAGTGCTTTTTTAAAAGCATTCCAGGCTCTCTAGATCTTAAGGTATTAAATCTAATACCTATAGTTTAGAAATGCAAACTAAGTTAAGTTACTCAACATAATAATCTTAAAATGAAGTGTGTGTGCTTAAAATGAAGTTATGCTGCATGGCCAGTATACCTACTGTCATGGCAAGATTGATTTGTTGTCTCTGAAAATTAACTGATTTTTTCATAAATGAGTAAGCAATAACATTGCCCTTTTGACAAAGCGTTTAGAATCATGAGTTTGTAAGTTATTAGTAAAAAACCCAAGCTCGTTTCCAGTAAAAAGTTCCTGGATAGGAATGTAGTTTGGCTCAGTGGCTTTTTTTTTTTTTCCCCCACATAGGAAATGCTCAAGTGGTTCAAACACAGAACCTTCCGAATGCGCCAAAAGCGTTGATTGTAGAACCGTCAAGAGAACTGGCAGAACAAACTTTGAACAATGTAAAGCAGTTCAAAAAATATGTTGATAATCCCAAATTAAGGTAATAGCACCTGTTGTAATTGTATTTATGGTATTATCTGTGGACATCCCGTTTGTAGCTAAGTGGTGCTTAATCCTGTGACAATAACCTCAGTAGTATTTGCTACAACAAACCTGATTTTTCAGCTACATCAGACCACTTGATGGGTTTTGATGTGTTTTGTCTGTGGTTTACATCTTTCTGGTACAACAAATATATTTGTGGATTTCTTAGAGTATCAAAGGTTTATGATGTTTAAAGTTTCTAATCAAGAAAAGCACATGTGCTCACTACCCTTCTGAGGATTTTTATGTCCTCCCTGACCCAATTTTTTTATTTCTAAAACATATAGAGAAGGTCTGCTCTGTGCTCAGAGGACAAATGCAGCAATTATTGCATGGAGCTGCAATTTTAAAAAATTGACTAGAATTTGCTTTGGTCTAGAGTTGTTTCTCTTTTACTGTACTTCTAAAACTTAAATGTTTTCATATTCTGAACTGCAATCGGTGTAGCAATGGGGAGAGACAAGCTATTATGTAAGATTTACGATTGTTTGCACTTGTAGCTTTCAACAACACAGGTAATTTGTTTGAGATTTTTGGGGAACATGTATTCATTAAGATTAAATTGGTGAAATGTTAATGTCTTTAACAGAACAGTGATTAATCAAATTCAGCAACAAACTTTCCACTTCTTGATTTAAAATAAATTCAGCTACTCAAAAGTAGAGTATTATTTTTTCCTATTCTTCTGTTCTTAAAGTTACTGTTCAGAGCTCATAAGTGTCAGCTGCCAGTAAAGGAATCCATTTTGGGGCAGTTGTTGGATGCATCTTATGAAGAGAATAAATGAGACCATGTCAATATGTTGTAATTTTAGGGAACTGTTGATTATTGGTGGTGTTGCTGCAAGAGATCAGCTCTCTGTACTGGAACAAGGAGTAAGTTCTGTTTTTGTTCAAATGATGTAATGGTTTGTGTTCTGCATAGCTCCATTATATTGTTAGAGAGCAGTGATAGTGCTTCTAGTAGCTACTGTAAGCCTCATAGCAAGTCCATGTTGTACAAGCCTAGCATTTGTTGCTTAGCTTCCATGGCAATTGTTAATACAAATGCTTATACTACTTGGCCTAATTCTAGTGAAACCTGAGTACTTCTGAAAACTTCAAGAGTATAATTTTGGCCATTTGTCCTTGCCTAACAAGACTGAGACAGTTTTCCTATTTACTACTACACATTTATGTCATTAAAACTGATCTGCAATTATCAGGGTCAGTGTAACTCATAAACCACTCCTGCGTGGAACCAGACTAGCTTCAGCAGCATGGGATGTGCAGTCAGTTCAGTCTTGCTGTACATATAACACAGTTGTTCTTTTCAAACTTGCATTTGGAAGTTAGACAATGTTATTATTAAGTTTTTCAGTTACTGTAGTTGCCAAAACAAATTTTCTCCTAGACCAGCTTGTACTGGAAGATTCCTAGACTTTCATGTGAATGCTAAATTCATTATTCATCTGGCAAAATATACTATAGTTATATATGTAGTTGATAGATCTGGTATCTTCCACAGTGAAGCATTTATAAATACGTTTTTTATTTTATCCTCATTTGAAAACAAATCTGTTCATTGGATTCAGATAACAAAGGTTCACAGCTTAGTGAGTGGGAGAAGGGAGCAGGGGCACAGTTCTTCCCAGGATAAGAGAAGACTTCCTGCTGAAAGCAGATTCTACTAATTAAATGAGGAACTGAAATGCAGGTTGCCCAGAGAGTTGATGGAATTTCCTTCCTTGAAGATACTGAAAATTTTATTGATCACGTACCTACAACAACTTGGAAACTGCTAAATTTGGGTGTGATGGTGAGAGCAGAGACCAGATGCCCTCAAGATGTTCCTCCAACTGAAATGACTCTAGTATAGTAAGAAGCTACAGTTAATAGAAAATAGGGCATCATACTGATACTAGTCTCATAATCTTAAATTTAGACAAAACTTGTAATGCCTCTAGTTAGTTATGAGACCAATTCATCCTGTTATGTATTTCTTAGGTGGATATTGTTGTTGGAACTCCTGGAAGACTTGATGACCTTGTCTCAACGGGAAAACTTAATTTATCTCAAGTTAGATTCCTGGTTCTGGATGAAGCTGTATGTAGACAACTAAGTGATACTTAAGTTTGATTCTTAAATGCAATATGACATTTCCTAAAAAGTGAATGAAACATCATTGTTCTATAGAATTAGGTACTTGAGTGAACAATAATTAACTTCATATAGTCAATTCCAGTTTAGTCTTGTTTGTAACCATAGTGAGCTTGTTTTTCCCTTTTGTACCCTCTCTGGTAAAACTATTTGATTTACATTTCTCTATAAGGAAAAAAAATTAAGGCTGTGTTCACAAGGCAGTGAAAGAACTTGAAAGGGCAAAGATGAGATAAGCATTTCTGATTATGCAGCAGGTCTTGAGGCCAGTGAATGCTGTAGTCAGTATGCTATGAAATGACTGCCTCTCTGATGTGTTAATAATACAACTGAATAATCACAAAGATGGAATGCTTCAGGTATTTGCTAGAAGGAGGTGCTGAAACATTTTCGATTTCTTGTGAAGTACAACAGCTGTACTTGTAAATACTTCAAATTCTTTTTTTGCTTCTTATAATATTATCACGCCCAGGCATTGACCAACTAATTAGAGAGAGAACTTGACAATAATTAGACAATTTGTGACAGTATATCACTTATTTTGCAGTCTATATACTTGACTTAAAGCTGCAATTCTTATGTATTTCTTTCTTCCCTGTGTAGGATGGCCTTCTCCTCCAAGGTTATTCAGATTTTATAAACAGGATCCACAGTCAGATTCCTCAGATAACTTCAGATGGAAAGAGACTTCAGGTATAAAATGTACTTGTGATTTTGCATTTGTGTCTTTACAGTTGGTTTGGGTTTGGTTTTCTTGTGTTGTGATTTCTAATGCTCTGATAACTTTGATTGATAAACTCATAGTAGTTCTTCTTCCTCATAA
The DNA here is from genome assembly GCA_013400115.1 of Rhinopomastus cyanomelas. Classification (NCBI taxonomy): domain Eukaryota; kingdom Metazoa; phylum Chordata; class Aves; order Bucerotiformes; family Rhinopomastidae; genus Rhinopomastus; species Rhinopomastus cyanomelas. Next base: position 7,884 of record VXBP01008285.1, on the reverse strand, counting down.
ATGACTTGAGTTTTATAAGAGAATAGCAACTTATTTTGTCTTGACTTTCTTCAGCATGGCATTTCCTGTGATGAGGAGAGCCAGGCACAGCTCCATCTATTGTGCTACATCACACTGTTAACCTGTACAACTGTCTTCCAGTACTACTATGACTTTTTTGCTGAGAGAATCTGAGCATCGATGGTATCCATGTGGCTTTTTTTCTTTTCAGGTGATTGTGTGCTCTGCAACACTACATTCTTTTGATGTGAAAAAACTATCTGAAAAAATAATGCATTTTCCCACCTGGGTTGATTTGAAAGGAGAAGATTCTGTCCCTGAAACCGTACACCATGTAGTTGTGCTTGTAAATCCAAAAGCTGACAAGCTTTGGGAGAGGCTTGGCAAGAATCATATCAGAGTAAGTTGTCTGTGAGTGAAAATTAGGATTTATTGCCCATGTTTACTTATTTAACCTTCAGAATTGGTGCCTAGTGGTCTAGAATCTTTGTGTGCTATTGAAATAACTTGATGTATCTCAAGTTCCATCAGCATCACAGTATTAGATATTATAACACTTAATCAACAGGTTGGTCTTAGAAACTTGATTGAGGAAGATCTTGACCCAGTAGCATTCTGAATTGTGCTAGAGATCAATGGCCTTGCACTGCTTTTTCACTCGCTTCATAGCAGCTGGTCTGTGGCCTAACTGTAGTTAGTACCTGTCTCTTCTGATTGATCATGGGGAAGTAAGCTTTCCAGCATAGATCATGTAAGGTAGTTTTGTTTCTAACTATATGAGATAAGCAGTTGTTTTAGAGGAGTGGATTTCATCTCTGGCTATGTTTGAGACTTTAGTTCCTGACATTTCATGTGAAAAAGTGGTGGTTGATGGAGTTTGAGTTACTAACCTGTGACTATATTTAGTTCACAGGAATAGCCTATGACTATATTTCATCTTCAGGAACTCTTACGTAGTTACAGTAATAGCTTTTCTTAACGTCTTGTCCCTGGAACCTCACTTCAAGTCTGTGGGAGCCTTTTCATTAAGTCTTACTATTTATTTTTGTTGGGTTTTAGGTCTATATTTTATTCAACCTAGCATTGGTTAAAAGATAAGGAAAACTGTGTGTGTGATATAAATATTGCTAAATCATACATTGTTTTCAGATCTGAGGTTTGGGATTATTTTTTCTATCCAGTGCTTTATAAAGAAATTCATTATTCTCTTTTAATGAAAAATCTTCTGTTTGCTTGCATTCAAGACTTTTATTTAAGATAAATCTCTGGTGGGAGAACAGAATGCTAAGATTACTTTTAAGCTTATTTAATTTATTGCTAGTTACAAGTTAATGGAACTATTTCCTCTGTGAAGTAAGCACTAATGACCTTTGTTTTATTTGTGTGGGTTTTTTTTTTCTTAGACTGATGAAGTACATGCAAAAGACAATACACGACCTGGTGCTAACACTCCAGGTAATCAGCAGCACTCGCTAAATTATGGCTTGTAAAATACTTGTTAGCGTTATGAAGTAAAGCTAAATCATAGTAGCTATCAGTGTTGAGCCATGGTCTTCCAAACTTTTATTTTTGTAATTTTGAAAAAAATGTTTATATGCAAGTTTATAGAATCAGAGAAGAAAGAAAATAAGTATGTGTTTTGCAGATACATATACACCGTAACTAACACCTAGTTGTTTAAGTAATATGAAACGCCCAAGTAGTTTTGTTCTTTCTGTATTCTGTTACCTTGGAACAAAAAATGTGGAGGAGAGAATTAAAAAACAAAGGTCTAGCTCACTTTCTCTGCTACTACAGGTTTAACTGTCTACTGAAAGGCTAGAGAAAACTCTTAAATGTGTGCTGTCCAAAGTCTTTTCATATTCTTGAACAATTTGAGTGAAATAACTTCTTTACTTTTACTTAGAAATGTGGTCTGAAGCTATTAAAATTCTAAAAGGAGAGTATACTGTTCGGGCAATCAAAGAACACAAGATGGACCAAGCCATTATCTTCTGCAGGACTAAAATAGATTGTGATAATATGGAGCAGTACTTCATCCAACAGGGTGGAGGTAATACTTTTCAAAAAACTGTATTCTACTTGCTTTCCTGTTTATTTCAAAGCAAAAATTGTATGAGGCCACCAATATTTGGACACCACACAGATAAAACTGTAAGTTTTTTGACGTACTGACTGGACATAAAAGTCACGACTTTCTGGGAGGAGGCAGTGAACTGCTCTGTACTTGTCCCAGGCAGCTCTGCTATGGCTGCAGACAACCCATTGTACTCCAAAATTTGAACCAGTGAGAAAAGTATGCAGTGCTGCTGCTGAAACGTGTATAAGCAAAAGTGATAGCTGCTGGAGTAAGGAGACCGGTAAGAAATGAGAGTATAAAAAAAGCCTGCTCAGAGATGTGGAAAGAGACATGGGGAAAACAGGGGAATCCTTAAAGGGGATGTGTGAGAAGAAGAGTAAAGATGCTTGTTTGGAGACTTTTGTCCGCAAAATGTACTTTTTTCTCCTGTTCTGTATGGTGGTGTCACAACTTTATATATATTATTAATGCATAGCAACTCTTTCAGGCCCTGATAGGAAGGGACATCAATTCTCATGTGTCTGTCTGCATGGTGACAGAAAACCTCAAGAAAGAAAGCAAAACCTGGAAAGATTCAAGGTGATGCTCTCAGTGTCTGAAACTCTATACTAGATTGTGTTGCTAGTTCTCAATTTAAATGAAATTGCGTTCATTGTTCTTTGACCCACTCCTATGCCATCAGACAGTATGACCTTACCTTTGACTTTTCACTTAGAGGGTAGGTGGGCTTATTTTTAAACAAAACCTAAATTTAAGCTCTGTAACAGATTTCATTAGCTTTTAAAGTCTTTGGTTCTTGAATATGAAAAGGTGTTTATTTACTTATTGGGCAGTGTGGATTTATAAACCATTCATCATTTTGCCTGATGCTTTTGAAAAAACAAACAAGTTTGTAAATTGACCAAACTATTCATGTACAAAAAGCACTATTGTGCTGTTGGAAGAACTTTATTTGAAGTGTTTCCAAATGTACAAACACTTCAAGGTGATGTAGATGTGGAGGATTGCTGTTTTGTTGCCTGCCATTTTGTTTGGTTTACTTAGCACAATACCACTGTGTTTTTATAGAGAGGAGATGTCCGTTTCTTGATCTGCACAGATGTTGCTGCTAGAGGAATTGACATTCATGGTGTTCCATACGGTAAGACACAACTTTTGAAATAAGTTACTGAATTGCTTACAGCTTCAGTGTGTTTGCAGTCCTGTTAACTAGTTATAACAGGCTTGTGACTTGCAGCTTCGTTTATAAAAGATGTAGATGTTAAAGGCTGTAACCAGACAACTAGTAATTTCATTGTTTACCACATCATCTCAGATACCAATGATTTGTTGGGAATTCATTTGTTTTTTCCTCTCTTGTCAAGGTAATGGAGAAAGCGGTTTATAGCCTTCCACAGCCTTAAGCGTAGGTATTGCAGGTGATGACACCTGTAACTGCTTTAATAGCATATAAGGTGTGTGTGGGCTAGAGAGAAACTGCAAGAATCAATACTGTACCTATTTCAGGTGTCTGATCTGTGACCTTAGCTTGTATATTCAAAAAAAAAATCTTACATTCTCTGTGGATTGTTTGTACCTTGTACAGTTATCAATGTCACACTCCCTGATGAAAAGCAGAACTATGTTCATCGTATTGGGAGAGTAGGCAGAGCTGAGAGGTATGTATGTACTCAAGAGTAGTCACTGTGTAGTCACTGTTTTCTTTATTATTTTCTTGTTGGCAGCAGTTACTAAAATACGTTTTCCTCTCTCCCTTTTCCCCAATGTTTCAGGATGGGTTTGGCAATCTCCCTTGTGGCAAAAGAGAAAGAAAAGGTAATTCTACTCAAAAGCAAAATTGAACAGATGCTATTTACTGAAGATCTATCCACAGCTGCTGTCTCATTTTAGTACTCTGCATTGGAAGGCTGCATATTCTTGCAGAATTGAAAGGGAATTTAGATCAGTATCTTTTTTGTGCTGCTATTAATGAAAATGAATGTACTAAATTATTTCACAAAGTTTAGAAGCTCTTTTCCTTTATTTCTAGGTTTGGTACCATGTATGCAGTAGTCGTGGGAAAGGGTGTTATAATACTAGACTGAAGGAAGAAGGAGGTTGCACCATATGGTACAATGAAATGCAGGTAAATGTTTTTTCCATAATCAGAATGTTTTAGTTCCTTTATAGATTACAGTAGGTTATAGTTCTTGTTTTAGCTGTGTAGTTGAAGTACAAAGCTAGTTTGGGAGTGTTCACAACATTTAGAAAATTTTGGAAGTTTCTGTAAGTGGGTTTGTTTTTTTTTAAATTTAGCTAATAAAGCTTATTTTGATATTCCCATCTTACTCTGATAGATTCTTATTTTCAGCTTCTCTGTAGTCTTCCTAATCAAATGCTGTTAAAAGTTACAGGATGCTAGAGGTTTTTGTTTAGATGGCTTGTTGCAAAACTGTAACACTTCAAAACTTAAAACTGTTGTTCCTTTAACCTGGAAATGGTATGTTGGGTACATTTTGATTGAAGTTCTTGTGCCAAGTATGGTGCTTGTTAAATTCAGCACTTACTTTCTATATTAAGGAAGAGTGAATTATAAATCTATGGTAAAATAAGCTTGGACTCTGAAGTAGTCCCACCCACATGAGTAAGATAATATGTAAAATAAGGTTTCTTGGTGAAGTGAAAACCTTCTGAGCTTGGAAATGAACTTGTATTGTTTATTTGAATAAAAGTCTGTTAGTGCGCTGTGTCTATGACCAAATTTTTTTCTGTGTACAGTTCCTGTTGAATCTGTTTGAATGTGCCTGTTCAGAGCGCTAGTCTGGTTGACGTCTTGGACCATGAGTGCTTTAAGATGCATTTTATGTTTTCGTTATTTTGTTTATTTCATAGTTGCTAGGGGAGATTGAAGAACACTTAAACTGCACAATTGCACAAGTTGAACCAGACATCAAAGTTCCAGTGGATGATTTTGATGGGAAAGTTACTTATGGGCAGAAAAGAGCTCTGGGTGGTAAGCAATGAGCTGCTCTTGAGCTGCTATTGAGTTATGCAGTGCTCAGTTCCTTGGTTGTCTGTTGTATAATAACAGAATTATAGTTTTTAAAAAAACCCTAGTAGTTCTTTGTCTTCTGCATTTGTTACTGTAGTCTGTGGGTTGGAAATGACCTGTGTGTGTGTTTGCCTGCGTTTTAGTGTTGTTTGTGCTTTCTTTTTTCCTAGAAGTGAACAAACTACTTTTCACTTTCTGAGTGACTGTATTTGGGTGGTGTTAGTTCTGCTGAAAAATGGCTTTGAACGCATCATTTACACTGTGTCTCTTGGCAGGTGGACTGTATAAGGGCCACGTGGATATTCTGGCACCTACAGTACAAGAGTTGGCTGCCCTTGAAAAGGAGGCTCAGACATCTTTCTTGCATCTTGGCTACCTTCCTAACCAGCTGTTCAGAACATTCTGATTCTGCCACACTTGAGACAAGGCTTGAGTTAATAAATGCTCTACCCTGCAAATACAGAAATCCCTTACTGCCTCCAAGTAGCAGTAGTTAGAAAAGGACTAAAATTAAATGTAGTTCTTGTGTGATAGACAGCATGATCAGCATTGTTAACCATATTAGCTGTTGTCTTAATAAAATAAAAGTCAAAGACTAGATGGTTTCTTTTCCTCTTCTTTTGCCTCGCCTTTGAGGATTGCTTTGCAGAATGATTCTTTGCATAGCCTTTTAGTTTATTGAAAATACATGTACAGTTTAGCAAATCTGGAAGAAAAAGGTTTTAAATTATTTGCATATGATTCTATGATAAAACTTTTCTTTGCAGAACGTGTTAAAGGGACACAGTCAAATAATTTTTAAGTTCTACTGCTGGACATTTTAAAGATGCACCTGTATTCAGACAGCCGTCTTGTATTTAAGTTACTGAAGAAAAATCCAACTTCCTGACGTGTATTTGAAGTTCTTGGGTATCCTAAACCTCTACATTTAGGTTGATAATGGCATTTTAGTTCTGTAGTGCTAGACTTGTCAAAGCTGATGTGTCTTAAACATCTAAAATTGGTCCTGTAGAAAGATTTTTACAGTGCTGAATTCATAGGGAAGTAACATGCTGGTCTCAAAGCAGTATGCAGGCCTTCAGGGAAAGCTTTTTTTATGCAGCATTATAGTTTGATGTATTAAATGTCTCTTGTGCTGCTTTCAAGCAGGTTGAATTTTTTCAGATGAAGTTACTGTAATATGATTTTAATTTTTTTCCCTTTTTTTTCTCATTAACTCCTCTCATGATTCTTAGACATTTAAGTGACTTAGCCTCTTTAAGTTGCCACCTAAAATGCCAGAGGTCACTGGGAATTCCTGACAACCCAGAACTGGAGTAACCTTTTACCTTGCTGGTGAAGATCTCTAGTCATAAAACATTGCAGAAAACAGTGAAAATCAGATTAAACTCAGATTGAGTAAAGAAATAAATGTGTGTGCAGTATTTGCTAGAAGAGGTCAGACTGAGAGTCCTGTTTATAAAATGCATAGACTTCTCATTAATGTATGAAATTTACTATGGGTATGTGGTGTTAATCTGATCTCAAACTGATCATTGTGGAGTATTTTCTTTCATACATTTTATACTTTAAAACAGAGTGGGGGTGGGGACCCACAGGATAGGTGTCATTAGAACTTGGGAAGAAAAGATCTCCTACTTTGTTCTCTTGGTCTTCTCTTGTCAGACAAGTAATGAAATATACTGACAACAAAAAATTGCTATGCTTTAGATAAAAGAGGAAAACAGATCAAGCATGTTTGTAATTTCAAACTGTAAGACTTCAAGACTTTTATACCCTTGAAGTAAACAGTTTCATCTAGTTTAAAGTGGGCATATTATATATTTTAATTAGAGATAAATGAGGCGGGGTACATAAGATCAAAATCCTACCATTGCTATTGTGTTAGTGTAACACGTTAAATCTACTGCGTGTTCAAAGTGCTGATATCCTTTGAGATTAGCTATTGGGTATCCAAACTTCAGTGAACAATTAAAAATTATAGCTGCTTGGCATGGCTTTTCTCAGTCCTGAAAATGATTGCTTTAGGCATATAACCTAGGCACACAAATTCTTGATTTAGTATTTCTAAATACCAAATTGATTTAGTATTTCTGTGGTGCAGGAAATGAAATTACTAAAACGGCTTCATTAATATTTTTTCTCAGGAAGGTTTTGATGATGCTTCTTAAAATACCGCATGAAAGGGAAGTACAGGGTGAAGGAAAGTTTTCTGACTGAGCACCTATTAAAAAGCTCTACTATATCTTGCTCTAAACAACATAAAATTCTTAACTGCCCTAAAGAGTAAACTCTAGAAGTACGTAGATAAGATGGCACATGAACTGCTTGCAGTTGTTTGAAGGATCTTTCAGGAAAAATTAATTTTCTGAAAACATTTGCATCCTTTCTGATGGCAAATACGGTTACTTTTAAAAAATCCTAGAAAAGCAAAGCTATATGGCATTACACCGAATGAAATTGAAACTGCTTGAGTGCCCAGCCACAAAGATGATGAGGGGAGTGGAATATCTCCATTAGGAGGAAAGGCTGGGTCCTTTAGCTTGGGATAAAAAAGACTGAGGGTGACCTTATTAATGTTGAGAAATGTGGAAAGGGTGAATGTCAGGAGGATGGAACAAGTCTCTTGTCAGTGTCATCTAATAATAGCACAAGGGGCAAAGGCTATAAGCTGGAACATAGGAAGTTCCACATTAACATGAGAAGGAACATCTTCAAGGTGAGGGCAATAGAGCACAGGAATCACAGTATCACAGTATTACCAAGGTTGGAA
>VXBP01008284.1:100745-111901 GCA_013400115.1 Rhinopomastus cyanomelas | reverse complement strand
TGGTACCTGGGGTTGTTCTTGCCCAGATGCAAGTGCTCTGGCCTCAATTCAGCTCCAGCACCGCAATGCACTTCTGAGCAGTTTGGTGTCAAAACACGATGTGGACAGAAGCCAAATCACACCAGTGAAGAAATGAGAACATTTCCAATTGCTTTTTATGACTTTTGTTTGTGTTTCTTCCCATTTCAGCACTGAGAAACAGAACTGTTGAATCATTAAGGTTAGAAAGTGCAGGGATATACCAAATGGACTCTTCACAAATCAATATGATTTTCAAGTAGAAGCCGTTTCATTCTCAAAAATTAAGAAATATATACTCTCTTGCTCAACATTGATTGGTTCGTTTAAACACCAAAACAATCCGTGCAGCAATCTCATTGGCCACCACAGCTGTCCTCGCAGTATCCGCGGCAATGTTGTTACCTCTTGTTTCTTCTCAAGGTGGTTAGCCTTAAACAAAGACTGTGACTTGTGCTAATCGCCATACTTAAGCCGACTATCAACATTAACTCACATGTTCAAATCTTCCAACTGTCTTTGCTCTTACAACAATGATTCCACAGAACCCAGTGTCTCCAACAGGAAAGGACCTCTAGGATCATTCAGTCCAACCTTCAACCCAACACCTCCATGGCTACTAGACCGTGTCCCAAAGTGCCACATCCACTGATCTTCTGAACACCTCCAGGGGTGCTGCCAGGGCTCATTCAGAGGGCTTTAAACTAGATTTGAAGGAGGGTGGGATAGTTGATGGGTGCCCGCTAGTGGAACAGAGCTCTGGTCTTAACGAAAACCAGGCAGGCTCTCGCTGTCCTAGGGTGGAAAAGGAGAGCTCAGCTGTCTCCCTGAAATGCCCGTACACCAATGCACACAGCATGGGGAATAAGCAGGAAGAGTTAGGAATCTGTGTCCAGTCAGGTGATTATGATCTGGTGGCAATTACAGAGACCTGGAAGAACAGCTCTTATGACTGGAATGTGGTCACGGACGGCTATGTCCTTTTTAGGAAGAACAGGTCAGCAAGGCGGGTTNGCATGGGGAATAAGCAGGAAGAGTTAGGAATCTGTGTCCAGTCAGGTGATTATGATCTGGTGGCAATTACAGAGACCTGGAAGAACAGCTCTTATGACTGGAATGTGGTCACGGACGGCTATGTCCTTTTTAGGAAGAACAGGTCAGCAAGGCAAGAACAGGTCAGCAAGGTGGAGTTGCTCTTTATGTGAGAGCAATGTACTGAGTTCTGTCCAGGGGCGGATGAAGCGAGAGTTGAGAGTTTGTGGGTGCGGATTAAGGGGCAGGCTGCCATGAGTGACACTGTCGTGGGTGTCTATTACAGGCTACCAGATCAGAATGAGGAAGTTGATGAGATCTTCTACGGCAGCTGACAGCAGCCTCATGGCTACAGGCCTTGCTTCTCATGGGAGATTTTAACTACCCTGGTATTTGCTGGCAGAACTACTCAGCCAGCCAGCTACAGTCCAGGAGGTTTCTTCAGTGCATCGGTGACAACTTCCTGAAGCAAATGGTGGAAGAGCCCACTAGGAGAGGAGCACTGCTAGATCTTGTAGTCACCAACAAGGTGGGTCTGTTTGAAGAGTGAAGGTTGAGGGCAGCCCTGGGTGCAGTGACCATGAGATGCTGGAGTTCAGGGTCTCATGTGGTAGGAACAGAATAGCAAGCAGAATCACAACCCTGGACTTCAGGAGGGTCAACTTTGGCCTTTTCAAGCAATTGCTAGGGGAAATCCCGTGGGACAGGGTACTGGCAGCTAGAAGAGGTCAGGGTAGCTAGTTAACATTCAAAAACTACTTCTTTGAAGCACAAGACAAGAGCATTCCAACAAAGGTAGGAAGTCAAGGAAGGGAGCCAGAAGACCTGCGTGGTTAAAAAGAGAGCTGCTGGGCAAAGTCAAGAGGAAGAAGAAAGTCTATAGGTCATGGAAGGAGGGGATGGGCACTTGGGGTGATTATAAGGCTCTGGTGAGGGCATGTAGGGATGCAACTAGAAAATCAAGGCCTCCTTGGAATTAAACCTTGCAAGAGAGGTCAAGGGCAACAAAAAGGGCTTTTTAAACTACATTGCAGGTAAAACTAAACCTAGAGGCAGTGTAGGCCCCCTGCTGAACGAGGTGGGTGCCCTGAAGACAGGATACAGAGAAAGCAGAGATATTGAACACCTTCATTGCGTTTGTCTATACTTCTGGGAGCTGTCTTGATATCAAACCCCAGACTTCTGAGGCTCCAGAGGAAGTTGAGACAAGAGAGGAGCTTGCCCTGGTTGATGAGGACTGGGTTAGGGATAAGTTGATCAAACTAGATGTACATAAATCCATGAGCCCAGATGGGATGCACCCACGCGTGCTAAGGGAGATGGCGGAGGTCATTGCTAAGGCCACTCCCCATCACCTTTTCCTGGGGGATTAGGAGAGGTGCCTTGGGATTGGAGGATAGCAAATGTCACTCCAATCTTCAAAAACGATAAGAAGGAGGACCCAAGTAACTATAGACTGGTCAGCCTAACCTCCATCGCAGGAAACAACTTATCCTAGATGCTGTCTCCAGGCACATCAAGGACAGGAGGGTCATTAGAGACAGTCAGCATGACTCCCTAAGGGGAAGTCATGCTTTACCGACCTGATAGCCTTTTATGAGGGCATAACCAGGTGGATAGATGATGGCAGAGTGGTGGACATGGTCTATCTTGACTTCAGTAAAGCATCTGACACAGACTCACACAGCATCCTTGCAGCTAAACTGAGGCAGTGTTGACTGGATGACGGGGTAGCGAGGTGGATCGTGAACTGGCTGCAGGATAGATGTCATAGTGTAGCAGTCAATGGGACACAGTCTAGTTGGAGACCTGTATCTAGTAGAGTCTCCCAAGGGTTGGTACTGGGACCAGTCCTATTCAGTCTATTCATTGATGACTTGGATGAGGGATTAGGATGCACTGTCAGCAAGTTTGCTGATGACACAAAGCTGGGTGGTGTCGCCGACACCCCTGCAGACTGTGCTGCCATTCAGTGAGACCCAGACAGGTTGGAGAGCTGGGCAGGGAGAAATGTAATGAAGTAGAACAAGGGTAAGTGTAGAGTCTTGCATCTGGGCAAGAACAACCCCAGGTACCAGTATAGGCTGGGGACTGGCCTGTTGGAGAGAAGTGTAGGAGAAAGGAACTGGGGGTCCTAGTGGACAGCAGGATGACCATGAGGCAGCAAGGTGCTCTTGTGGCCAAGAGTGCCAACAGCATCCTGGGGTGGATCAGAAGAGGGGTGGTTAGCAGATCAAGAGAGGTTCTTCTGCCCCTCTACTCTGCCGTGGTGAGACCTCATCTGGAGTATTGTGTCCAGTTGTGGGCTCCTCAATTCCAGAAGGACACGGAGCTTGCATATAACAGCAAGGATGATGAAGGAAGTGGAACTTAGTAAGAAAGGCTGAGGGAGCTGGGTCTCTTTAGTTTGGAGAAGAGGAGACTGAGTGGTGACCTCATTAATGTCTATAAATATGTGAGGGGTGGGTGTCAGGAGGATGGAATCAGGCTCTTCTCAGTGTCATCTAGTGATAGGACAAGGGGCAATGGTTGCAAGCTGGAACATAGGAGATTCCACATAAATGTGAGAAGGAACTTCTTCACAGTGAGGGTGATGGAGGATTGGAACAGGCTGCCCAGGGGTGTTGTGGAGTCTCCTTCTCTGGAGATGTTTAACACCCACCTGAATATGCTCCTGTGTGACTTGGTCTAGGTGATCCTGCTGATCACCTGCTGATCTTTCGAGGTCCCTTCCAATCCCTAATGTTCTGTGTTCTGTGACTCCACCCATTCCCTGGGCAGCCTGTTCCAATGTCTAACCACTCTTTCGCTAAAGATGTTTTTCCTAACTTCCAGTCTGTTGTTCCCCTCGTACAAGTTGTGGCCATTTCCTCTTGTCCTGTCAGCAGTCATTTGGGAGAAGAGGCCTCCCTACACCCTCCTTTCAGGTACCTGTAAAGGGCAATTAGGTCTCCTCTCAGCTTCCTCCCCTTCTTCAGGCTAAACAATCCCAGCTCCCTCAGCCTCTCATTACAACAGGTGTTTTCCATTCCCTTGCCATACAATAGGCTCCACTACAACATTTACGAGGTGTCCTGGGCTACCTCTGTGCCTCCAGACAAGACTTGGATGTAATGCTGAGCGAGAGCCCACGCCCAGCAGGTAAGAAATTATGAGCAGACTGAATCTGCAGTGTTGAAAAACTGCTGAGCTGCTCTTTAAAACTGGCACTACTGTCAAGGTGAGTCCTTTTCTCAGAGAAGCTACAGGGAGTTTTAAGAACTGCAGAACCAAGGGAGATAAAATAAAAAGCAAGATCTTCGAACTACAGGGCAGCCTTGTGCTTTCCTGCACTAGTTTGGGCTTTGGTCAGAATGACAAGCTATTTCAGACATGCAAGAAAAGCTTTGCAGTAGAGTAGTAGAGCTGATGGACATGGTTTAGGGGTGATCTTGAAGCACTGGGTTGAAGGTTGGACTTGATGATGTTAAAGCTCAGTCAAAGAGATTCTGTGAAGGCTCACTCACCACAAGCATAGTTAGAAGGAATGAAGTGATCCCAGTGAATGCAATGGGACTTTGAATTCAACAGTATTGCCAACAGAAACCTTGGTCTTTGCAGGCCAACTTTTATTCTGGGGAATAATCACATTAGGATCTTTCTCTTCAACTGAGAAGTGAAGAGAAAGTTGGTGAACCTGCTGTTAAGTGTAACCTGCAAAGAGATTTTCCTAAAATCCAGAAGATTGCTAGCCCTCTCCTGTATCTTCCAAACCTCTCAGAAGAGGATATAATAAATGCAATAAATAATGTAATAAGTGCAAGAAACAATGCAATATGTATTGGTGGACTTGCCTATGATAATCATCAGTGAGGATGCGGCAACCATGCTCCTTCACAACCTGCATCAAAGCCAGCAGGAATGAGCCAGGCTCCAGCTTTACCTCATGGCAAGGCACGTTATGTTTGAAATCCTCCTCCTCAGCACAACATGGATGAACTTACAAGGACACTGGATCAAAGCAGAGCCCAGCCCACTTTCTAGGAGGTGCCTGTGACCCACCACTGAGGAACCACCATGGGCTAAGGTCATCCTGTGACCATCCCAGGGGCTGCTCTGTATGCTGAGCGGACACACTGCTTCACAAAGAGACCCCCAACACAGCGACTTACGGAAACAACTAGGAAGACCAGTACCATGCCCAGGTCTTCAATTGCCATCACAAATGCCAACCAGCTCTTGGAGAAGTGCAGCCACCCAAGAGCATCTCCAGTCACGCACCCAGAACTTGTTTTCCACTGTAACTCATTTCCTTCAGCAGTTCACCTGAAAAGGTTTCTGTTCTGGCAAGGGGCACAGCATCATCCAACAGCTTAATCACAGCAGGAGAATAAAAACATGATCAGGAAAGTGAATTAAGCCACAAGAACTCACTCCTTCACACCCCTACACTGCCTGTGTCCTTTTAAAAAGTGGTTTTAGGATACAAGTCATTTGCATTGCGAGTTTGAATGACCGTGGTCACGGCAATGCTCTGGCTACAAGGAAAATGGAGCAAAGATACCAGTTTGACACCAAATGTCAAGGACGAGCCCAGGAGTGAACACTGAGGGCACAATCAGGGACTGGAAGTAAAGCTGTACAAAGGAGCCAGAGCATTGTGGTGTCACAGTTTCTACTGAAATGACCAACATTAGAAAACAAAACCGACCTGCAATTGTTAAGTTAAGGAATGGAACTGAGAATAAAAAAGAAACCAGTGGATTAACACTAATAAATAAAAATACTGTAAAATTAAACTAATTCATAAAATGCAGACGGCACACTCAGAAGGCAACTAAAGGCCCTTCAAATCAACCCACAACTGACCATTTTTAAATAGTGCATAAGTTATTGACACTTGCTCTGTAATTGATAAAAAAATCATTTACCCAGATGAGCACCAAACCATCTTTAAGATGGCAAGATGCATTTTGTTCTGGCTCCAGAATATACATCTGCGTGATGAGGGCTGTCCCAGCTACTCACAGAGCCTGTTTAGAGGTTTATACATACATGTATATATATATAAAATTATCATGTAAAAAGAAATACATATACAATATCTAAAAATAATATCTATAACAAATATGTGTATACACAAACAACACATCTCTATAATCATTGAAGAACTTCATTTGCACTTTAGGGGGGTTGGACTAGATGACGTCTGGAGCTCTCTTCCAACCCCGGTGATTCTATGATTCTGTTGATTTTCAGCATCAACTGAACATCTCAGGAAACATCTCTGAACCCACAGCATAAGGAAAAATAGTGGAAGGAGCAATTTAGATACAAATACAACAAAATCAAAGCCATGAGAGGAGGAAAGGTTTGCTTATTTATAGCACAAAGAAATTCCATCTGGTTAGGCTGTGGGTTTTTTCCTGTAGAAATTAAACAGGAAATTAATCTCTCCCCCTCCACCTTACAAACCAAAGCTTTTTCACTTATGATGCCAAAAGCTTGATATTTGTAGGTTTGCGTGCCATCGGTTGTTAATCAGCCCCGTCTCATTTATAGGTAGGATTTCTCCTGACAGATACAGAACACAGATTTAGAACCAAAGCTGAAAATTATATAAAGACAGATATCTAGCTACACATTTTAGCACCCTGGAGTACAGTGCCAAAAATAAACGAGTCAAATGGATACCTTCCTAAAAAAAGCTGATTGCATAAGCATAATTACACTAAGCACAAGTACCTGCACTATCTCTCTGCGTGTTATAAATAGTTCAAAGTTACATTACCCAGCCTTATTCTAAACCACTATTGTTCTAAGTCCATGCTTTCTCTCCAAAACCTTCCAAAAAAGGTCTCCAGCCTTCATTTTTTCCCCCATCTGTAACTTCCCCTTGCAACTCATGCGAATTATCCAAAGCAGTTAAGAAAGTTGCTTGGTCCTGTCACTCCTTCTCTGCTCATTTCCAGGAGACCTCTGCTTGCTTATACAGTTTGACCATCTCCCTCTGTGTAACTCCCTGAAGGGAGGTTGTAGTCAGGTGGGGGTCAGGCTCTTCTCCCAGGCAACTATTGACAAGATAAGAGGGCAGGGCCTGAAGCTGCTCCAGGGGAGGGTTAGGCTGGATGTTAGGAAGCCCTTCCTCATGGAAAGGAAGCCTAGACACTGGAATGGACTGCCCAGGGCAGTGGTAGAGTATGCACCCCAGGAGGTGTTTAAGCACAGACTGGCTGTGGCCCTTACTGTCGTGTTATAGGTGATTGTGATGATGTTAGGCTGGGCTGGATGATCTTAGAGGTCTTTTCCAGCCTCAATACTTCTGTGATTCTGTAACTGAAATTTTCATCATCCTGGAAAAATCCATAGAGAGAGGCACAGATTACAAGGGAAGTGCCAGAGCAAGATCCTCCTCAGAAACCTTCCATTGAGAGCACCGAGCAGGAGACTGTGCTGGATCCAAGGATACGAAAAGCCCCCCCAAGCACTAGCCAGAGAATTGCCACCTGCAAGAGGCACACTGAGGTGAGAACGGATTCTGACACCAAATCCCATTTACTGAATTTGTTCAAAAAGAACAAGGTTTCATCTTAGCAGCAGCAGGTAGAAAGTGAGCAGAAAAAGCTTTCTGAGAGGAAGATAAGTTGGCAGTGTCCAGCAATAACTCAAAATCATAGAATGGTTGAGGCTGGAAAAGCCCTTCAAGCTTGTCAAGTTCAACCACAAACCCAACTGTTCCACTGCTAAACCGTGTCTCTCAGCTCCAGCTCTCTACGACTGTTAAACATGTCCAGGGACGGCAATTCAATCCCCTCCCTGGGCAGCCTGTTCCAAGTCCTGAGGACCTCTTCCATGGAGAAATTTTGCCTGATGTCCAATCTAAGCTTTCCCGGGTGCAACTCAAGGCTATTTCCTCATGTCTTGTCACTTGTTTCTTGCGAGTACAGACCAGCTCTCACATCTCTATACCCTCCTTTCAGGTAGTTGCAGACATCAGGAAGGTTCCTTTTCTCCAGACTGATCAGCTCCAGCTCCCTCAGTCCCTCCTCACACGGTTTGTTCTCCAGACCCTTCCCTAGCCCTGTTGCCCATGCAGCCCTGCTCCGCGGTGCCAAGGAGAATCCAAACCTCCCTGCAGCTAACACCAAACACTCCTATTTTTCATGAAGCTCAGAGACAGGCAGGTAAGTTAAAGCCAGGGAGCAAAACCAAGCCCAAAGAGGAAGCTCTTGTGTCAGCAGGAGTAGTTCCAGATGACACAAGCAGGACGACGCTGTGGGAGGGGACCCTTTGCACAAAGCTTTGCTGACACAGCGAGGGCTCTGCCTGCAGATCGAGGGTATGGATGAGCTGTAGTTTGTAACCCAGATAATATCAGAACTCCTTGGCTTCACTTTCCTGGTTCTCCTATAGACAGTTTATAATGATGAGTATAATTAAAAGCAAACCAGCTGCTATTACTTAACGCTACTGGAATAGCTACGTATTTCCGAGAAAATGCAAAGGAGAAAGAAACAAAAAGACAACCTGCAGCAGCAAGAAACCACCCATATGTTTTACTCAATGTACAGTACAGAATAAAAGGAGTTTTTGCGTCCTACTGGGTATTTGTGACAGTTTCCTGGATATTCAGTCCCACAAAGGGAGGCTCCTTTTTTCACCCTGCATTCACTTTCTGAAACAGCTGCCTGCCCATGGAGGAAGTCAGCAAATCCAGGGTTATGAGGTGATTCTATACCCAGTGAAATCAGCACAGCAACTTCACCTTCTTCCTTAGATGGAAACCCTACACACTTAGCAATTTACCTGTAAAACCCAGCGAGGTGTGGGGAGGCTGCTGAATACATCATAGAACAAGCAAGAGGGGTTTTCCTGATGTGATAAGAAACTTAAGATGATACTACAACCCAGTACCACTATTTCCAATTATGGGAGACGAGGACAGCGCTGCAAGATGGATCAGGCAGCTAGAAATGAAGAGATAAGTATCAAAGGAAGGATGGCTGGGGTAAGGAAGAGGAAATGCTGAGCTAGAACTTTACAAACTCGTCTTACAGAAAATAAAAAGACACCTAAAGGTCAGGTAAGTAACTACAGAGAGAGAAAATGAAGACATTATCTTCATGGTGATCCACAGAAACACTGAGGATCACCACAGCCATCTCCTGAAATTCCAATTAGCCAGCACAACTACACAGCGCAGCAGGTCTGCTATGTCAAGGCATCAGCACCTGAGCCCAGCGGTTTAGAATCATGGCTGGGCTCCAGCTGCTTCTTGCTGCCCTGGGGTGCCCAGACTGGTTTGGTTAATGGCAGGCTGGGTGTGCCCAGTCGCATCCCAAGATCTGTCAAAGAATTCAAAGAGCCTGAGAAAGAGCTGGCAAAAAGAAGAAATGCAGGAGAAGATTCTGAAATAGGGACATGAAAGTTAAGACTCATGTACAATAGCTTTTTGTGGAACAAGAAAACAGTAGCTATTAGGAGCCAGTTACAAACATTATGCCCTGGTAAAAATGCTGTAAATAATAACATATATAACAATAACAATGTAAGCCTTGATCTCCTTGTATTTAATTCACGATATAAATAAAGTCCCATAAGCCAAAGTTTAGGCAACCATAACCCCTCATATGATTGTAAAGAAATCCTCTTCCTTTTCAATGATTGTGAATAGAGCAGGGCTTTATGACTTCTTTCTCTGCACAGACGTCATGACTGACCTGCTGAAAGACTAGATTTCACAATATCCTGGTGAAGAAGAATCTGCAGATTCACAGCAACCATTATTCTTTCCAAGTTGCCATCATCTGGCATCACCGGGAGCTCAGTGTTCACTTGTTTCCATTGCTGCTCTCTGCTTTGCCCACTACAAACTGGTTTGTAGAAGCTCAGCGATGAGCTGAGCTGCAGACGCTGTAGTCTGTGAGCGGGATGTGACGCCCAGCCTGGCTTTATGATGCCTGGCAGAGACGCTGCTGTATTTACTTTGCATACAACTGATAACACTGAGGTGTGTGCTTGAAAGACCCAACACGGTGCCCACCCTTACTGCCTCCCTTGGCTTCCTCCCAGGGCAGGGCCAGGAAACAGGGTGGCTGTAACACACGCAGCTCCGAGCCCTTCCCCAGCACTGCAAAGGCTACTCAGTCTGGCCCCGAACATGAAGATCATCGCTAACTTCTGGTTAAGTGCTTCATGTCCATGGAGAACAACAGCAAGCTGTTGCAGAAAATCACTGGCAGCTCTTACTCTCAAAGTCCCGTTTTCCTGAGGCTTAAAAAAGTTTCAGCTGAAGACAAACTCCTTTACTGCGACTTGTAGTTATTGCAGATCAAAATGTTTTTGGCTTATTTGGGTTTGGAAGTTGCAGTGGCAGGAGCTGTTCTAGCAAAAGCAGTGTTGCCCTTTCAAAGGGAAGGGATGGTTGTTGGAAGGAGTCAAGTCAGTGTGTCTGTGCAAGGGAAGGGTGTGACAAGAAGCAAGAGGCTGACATTCGGGTGTTTATACAGACACACATGGTTGTATCTTCTTACACTATGAAAGATGGAGAGACGCTGTATGAGGGACTCTCGTGCTAGGACAAGGAAGATGGTGTAAAGCTAAAAGAGTGTGGATGCGTTCCTGTGTGATTTGGTCTAGGTGATCCTGCTGTGGCAGGGGGATTGGACTAGATGATCTTTTGAGGTCCTTTCCAATCCCTAATGATTCTATGATTTAGATTAGATCTACAGAAGAAATTCCTCATGCTGAAGGTGCTGGAACAGGTTGCTCAGAGAGGTTAGTAACAGATGTGGTAGAAAAGGCTGAGGTGCTCAATGCCTACAATGCCTCAGTCTTTAGTGGTTGAACCAGGTGTTCCCTGTACAACAGGCCTCATGAGCTGGGAGATAGAGAGGGAGGGCAGAATGAGGCCATCACAGATGGAAAGGAAGTGGTCAGGACCTGCTACACTACTTAGACATAAATAAGTCTACAGGGCCCGATGGGTTGCACCCAAGGGTGCTGGAAGGGTTGGCAGATGTGCTAACCAAGCCACTTTCCATTCTTTACTTGAAATCCTGGCTAGCAGGGGACATGCCAATGGACTGGAAGGTGGCAAATGTAACACCCATCTAAAAGAAGGGCAG